>PPHD01019495.1:0-14077 GCA_002909625.1 Bambusicola thoracicus | reverse complement strand
AAAAAAAATAATAATAATAATAATAAAAAATAAAAAATCTTGATTCCAAAATACAAGGGTTGAGGCATTGAAAGAGAGCTTAAACCTGGGCTTTGAAGTCTAAAGATCTGCACACAACTCATTCTGCACATTTGCAGATTTTACTATAAGCTTTCAGGTAGATGAGTGAATTATTAAAGGCTGCAAATTAACCACCCTGAAAACCCAAAAACATTCAACTCAGACTAAATATTGAGACTACATAATCTTATTTCTCCATATCACTGCCAGCTTGAGGAACCTGTGCAGACAATGGTTGAGACATAATCACATGACTATTAGCACCCTGATTGAAACCAGTGATTTACATTTGTCAAATCAAAATTAGAACATACTCTGGGAACAAAAAACAGCAGTGAAAACAGATCCTATTTTCAATATTAAACTTTCTGGTGACACACAAGAGACCAGGCATTATTTCACAATTCACCTGTGTTGGACCAACAGAATACATACAGACATAATTCAAATCTGGCAACTGGAGAAAGTTTGACTATTAAATCTTGTTACCAAATATGCAGCATAGACAGAAGCCCACATTTTGTCCAGTAGGTTAACCATGCATCCAGCAATTTGTGATCAAGAAACGATTAAAAGCAAGACTGTTCCCAGGAAAAAAAAAAAATCAGTTGCTAAAGCAGTCACAAAGAATCCCTGCTATTGTACTTATCCAAGCATTACTGCTCTCAAAGCTTACTGACAGTGAGGTACTTCATTTTATGTTTAGTTTTCCTCAAATATAGTTGGATTTGATCAAACTGTGCATACGTAAATAGAAAACGTTTTCAAAAGGAGGGCGCTGCACATATTGTTCATCTAACCTGCACTCCTGTTCCACCTCCAGCTGCTTGCATCTTCAGCTGATAGAAAGCTAGAGAAAGTGGGGTTTTTTTTCCCCCCAGTCCCTCTATGTTCATCTCTATAGAGTTTGACAGAGAACAACAGATCAACTTATTTTTTCCCTGAATTAGAGATCTCTGGTCTCCTGTTTTGCTTCTTTGCCCCCTTTTATCATCACACAGACCTGAAATAGCCCCGAAATCCAAGAATGTGCCAAAGAACCTGGAGAAGTTTATTATCTCCCTGCTGCTCAGACAGCAGCAAACCTAACACTTGGCAGAGCAAACTGTGATGCTTTGGGTGTTCTAGCTTGTCTTCTCATTCAGTTAGAGGATACTGTAAGATGCACTGTTCCAATCCAAACTTATGCCCAATTCTCTCCCACGCATTAAATTAAAAAATAAAATAAAATAAAATAAAAGCACCAAAAAGGCCACAAACAAAAAATAAATTAGCAAGCCAATGAATAACAGACAAACCCACCCCAAATTCCTCACTACAAAGGGCAGTGAACACACCAGTATTTAGCTCCTGATACCTCCTTGATTACATTTTTACACTTCATCAAGCAATATCTTCCATCTGACTCAGCACAGGGCTATGCACTGAAGAGGAAAAGAGAAGCAGGAAGTTCCTTACATTAAAGGAGACAAGCTGGTTTTCAAAAAAAACAAAACACTGACATATCTCAAAACCCAAAATAATAGGATGTCTTTAACGCCAATTTTTGTTGCAGGGTTTACTCAAGGCTGAAAAATAGACTACTCATCTCTCCAGTTCTCTGCCTGAGTTCATAACAGGGGCAGTTTGTGGGAAAATCCTTAGTTTTATTTGTTTTACATTCCTCAGTTCTTAATCCTTTCTCCTCCATTAGGTACAGGCTAGGTGCTGACTCAAGGTGCCCCCAGAGGACATTTGAATTGAAGATTCCGCAGCATTGGCTGCATTCTCTGTCAGATTTGTTTCTCATGCTGTCCTATACAGTAGAAAATTGTTGCTCCATGACACTGGATTTGGAAGTTAAATGTCCTCAAAATGTGTTTGGGCAGCAGGCAACATTTTCTATTTTTCACATGAAATTATAGAATCTAAAATCAAACAAGATTAGGCCATTAAGCCAACTTGCTCCATCAACATCTATGGTGCACACAGTCCCAGTGCTCTGTTCTATGCATTGTGACTGGACACATCACCTTCAGCCTACGCTGGAACCAAGGCAAAAGTACTTTTGTTTGCCCACTCCACTGTTTTCTCCAATCCACGATAATATATGAAAATAAGACTCATTTTCACCAGTTGTATTAGGGAGGTATTACTGTCAGCAAACACTAAACATTTCACATTACGAATGTACTGTTTTGGCTGGCCCTGATTTTTCACTAGCCAACACTTCCCCTGTCACACAGCAGCCTGCTGGCTATCCTGCTAACTCAGCACAAAGCACACTGTAAAGCTCAGCTCTGCCACACAGACCAGCATTATTGCATGCTCTCTGTCTGAGGTGGTTGCAGTTCTGAGCACACTACAGGTCAGCGGGGCTATGGTTGTGCATCACAGTTGTATTGCGGTCAGACTTCACCTTCCACACACATCCAGATTTCTAGAGTGACTCCATGAAAGGTAACTTGCAGATGTTTAAGAAGCTTCCATCCCAGACCCTGTAATTCTACTGCCTTACAGTTTTTCACAAGATACTACCACTAAATCCCAGAGCACGGATGACACATAGCCACAGCACTGTGCATTTATTCCAAACCTATCATGTCATGTATACAGACCTGGAGACGTAGGTCACAGCTGTCTACATGGACACCGTTACTTTCTGAGATCTTTATTCTACTATAGTTCCCATACAGAACATTAGAAGAAAATGAACTTGCTGTGTAATTTGCCTTTTCTGAGCTTGGATTTTCTGGTTCTAGGATTGCAATCCTTACTCCACTGAGAATTATGAGCTCATTGTTCATAACCCGGAGAGCATGAAACACCTGGCACAGGAGAAACAATCAAGCACACTGTACACAGTATTCTAATACAGTGGGTCAGAGGCACCCTCTCACCTTGTTGCTACACAAAGGAAAATCTAGAAGTTGTAAACCCTACATCATAACATATTTTTTTGCATCAATGGGAAGCCTGCAGGAAGACTGCTATCAGTCCATCAGGTGCAGTCATTACTCGCCACTGTCTTTAGCAAGAGTTTATGTTTTCTTTCTGGATCGGCATCCTTTCTTTCCCTGCACTCATGAACAAGAATTTAAGTCCATCTTACAAGAAAACGAAAAGTAAATTATAAATTATACTGTTATCTAATTCTCACCAAAATCTACAGAAAGCACACCAGTGGCCTTAGGGACTGAGAAACTGGACTTCCAGTAACAGGTTCTTTTCTCACTTTGCTCCAAAGTGTTTTAAATATCCTACTTAAATGTGTCTAAGTGCCATAATGCCTGTCCCTTTAACTAGTGCCCCCAGGGGAAAAAAAAAATCACAACCATCAAGTTCTGGAGAAGGTACTAAAGCAATGTGCTCCACAGAGCTGATAAACTCACTGCACAGAGACATTCTACATTTCATTGTTTTGATGCTGACAATCAAGTGCAAATTGTTTCTCAGTGCAACAGAACCCTCATAAGACTATTAAGGACAAAAACACAGAATTTTCCTTAGATCCATTTTGCCTATATTCTGCTGTTCATAGCAACAGCAATGACAATACCACTCATTTATATTTAATAGGTTTGGAACTGGTAGAAAAATGTACAGAAGTGTTAGAATTAATTATTTCAACATTTGGAGAAAAAAGTCAATCGATTAAAATGGCACTTCTGAATTAAAAAGAAAAACAATGGACTTTCTTTGTCAGTTTTATTTCCTCCCTCTACCCCTACAACTCCTCCAAATGTTCTAGATCTCATGCTATCTATTAGTTATCCATGAATGGATATCATAATCAGAGAGCCCATCTCATCATGACTGCATGAGTCTCAACGATAGCATTTAATCTCCTTGTATAAATGCTAGTCATATTTCTCCAAGCAGAGTATATTTCATAAGCTCCTAAAATTATATTAAGTCAAAGGCACAAAAACACGCCACAAAATGTAAAGCAGTATTAGAAGGTGGCTGGTGAGCAGCTGCTTTGCTCTACATTTTGTAAGTTCAGAATAGGAATCTGAGCAGAGAAGGAGTGATTCCTACAACAGCTGTTAATGAATAAATGAATAGGTTGCAGTTAATTAAATAGATACGTTGCTTTTTTAATCTTCCCTTCTATATTGTAGTCTTCCTTTTTATTGCATTTTACTCAGCACAACTGTTCTGGCAGACATTGGACAGCAGTAGCTAAAAATACCACAGGTTTTCCTGCAGAAAACCATCCCAATACTGCTAAACCCAATACTGCTAAACCCAGTACTGCACACTAATTTGATGATTTACGTCTCACAATTCATTTTATTTTCCTTTCCTTTCACATTGAGGACCTTAAGATTTGTGCTTCCCTGGCAGCCCACTGCTTCGCCTCTCTCACACAACTAAGGCTACACGGGATAAGTGGGAGAAGCCCCCACTGCTGGCAGAATCAGTGCTGAAAAGACATTTTTATGAACACCTGCATCTGCTTCTGATTTCAGACTGGTTTGGGGTAGTAGAGCTGTAACAATAAATAAATGTGAGAGGGAAAATCTAAGATAAACCAGTGTTTTTCAAAAGCAAAGCAAAGCTGGCACTCTGACGGTTATGAGTACAGTATTCTTCCTGCTGTCAGTCCCTACCTCAATGCTATGTGTCATATAGCCATCTACAGTAACCAGGCCATCAGTGAGCTGAGGTAAGAGCAGCATTTCTTCACAGACTTTGTGCTTTGTTTTGCAAAAGATCACATACAATATGGTTAGCTTCTGACAGTGAAATTAATTCCAGCCCCATTTCTTACTACCCTGTAATGCAAACAACTTAAATGTGGAAAATGTCAGGTGACTGTCAAGCTCCATTTAACCACCACATTTCACCTGTGAGGTGACATCACCTGGATAAGCAGATGGTGTTGCTACAGGATTACCATCATTAGTAGAAGCAGGCATTTGACTCTGAAAATGGCAGCTATAAGAATACTAGATCTAATAACTAACATTTCTGGAAGCAAAACCATATTGAGTCTTAGTTTGCTTCATTCCTCCATTCAACAACATAGTTTTGCTGTTACGGCTGCCTAAGTTCCTCAGTATTAAACAAAACCTGAATCCTGCTACCCAATTCTTACTAATTTTTACAAGTATTTGTACTCCAACCTCCTTTGCTCCCTCCTCTGAAATCCCTGTGAAAGCGAATGTACAATTTGTGTTACTTCACCAAATCGCTTATGTAGCTGGGAGTCTACCAAAATAAACTGTCGTGCTGTTTCAGGAACAGGAATGCCACAAGTCAGCTACATTTTTAGTCAATGTCATTGTAAAAGCCAGAACGGAGTAATGTTAGAGTACTAGAGCTAGAATGGAGAATTCAAATCCATTAAAAAAAAAATTAAAAAAAGAAGGTTTGCAAAGAACTTTACAATACATATCTTTACTTTCCTTAGGAACTGACTTTGCTACAAACGGGCTTCACAGTCTGTGAGAGGCGCTGTCTCCCTACCTGGAATTGCTTTAGAAGCCCAGCAGCTACACATACTTCAAATGGAAACAGAACTCTCATCCACTTCAGCAGTCAAACAAATAACATTTCAAATTCTAAATTCATACCAAGATCGAATGAAAATATAAACAGACAATATTTCATCAGCTGGTTAGATAACGTAATCATAATTCAACAGCTCTGGCAATATTTCTGACAATACACTCGTGAATCACTTTGGGGTCTGAAAAGTGATTGGTTAGATGCAATCTCAACCTCTCTTGATTCTGAGTCTTGTATATGTAGGAAAATGCTGTAAACCAATCAGCTTAGCAACACCTAAAAGAGCATTTTCACAAGACTAGTTTAGCTAGGCAGAAAGGACTAGGATTATTCCAGAGAATTCCAAAATTCTCGGTGCACTAACAGGACAGACCTGCAAGGAAAGCTTTAAGTTCTGTTGGAAACCTCCTCACTACCAGGACACTGCATTACAAATTCTACCAAACCCAAATCACTTGCTAGGAAGGATTAAAATATGGCCAACAGGAAAATGCCTTTACTTAGGCAATAGTCTCATCATCATTCCATGTCAGAACATGCTCAGTGAGCAAATAGTATCACCTTATGTAGGCGTAGCAGAATACGGAATTCTGAGCAAAATGAGTGCACAAAAGATAAACTGTGACAAATTAATGAGCAAAACAGACTGCAGAAATACCAACGTGAAACACCATCCTACTGTGATAAAGTTAAATATAAATGTGAAAGGTCCTGTATTGTGAGGGCTGTTCTGAAAGTAATGCCTCCTATTTTATTATGTTGGCACACAACATTGGAGGCAGATGTTGGCAGTATGGCAGCAGAGGTTGAACCTTCCCACCAATATCCCATAACATTTTGTTGCTGTGTGACAAATGTCAGACTGCTCCTCTGCTGCCAGGATGGTATCTGATGTGGAAGTACCAATGAAGCAAAGGGGTGGAATTGAGTTGCTTCATGCAGAAGAAAAATGGCACCAATTGACCCTGATTGACACTTGTGGAACTTTAATTGAGATCAAACAGTGGATGTCAGCACAGTGAGGCAGTGGGTGGTGTGTTTCAGCACTGGTGATAGTGGATTACCTCCACTGATGCAGATTTTTACGAGCACATGTGGGCTCTTGTTCATTGCAGGTGTAAATGTGTATCTAATGGTGGTGACTGCATTGAAAAAGAGTGTTTGTGGCTGAGAATTTGTTCTTCCACTCATTGTATCTGTTGTAATTTGCATGGAAATAAATAGGAGGCATTACTTTCAGAGCAGTCTACACATACTAGACTGAAGTAAATATGCTTTCTTTTAACAAGAAATGTATACTTAAAAGAAGTACTTCCATCACAGAAGTCCTCACACAAACCACTCTTCAAAAAATTGAATTCTGATATACATAGAAACAGATGCATGCATATATAAGAACATAATAATTCTATGATGACATGCCTGTTCTATTTTTTTTATTTTTAATCTGGAGCAGCAGTTTCCATGCATTACAACCAGAAAAGTTTTTCTTTGTGGTTACTGAGCATCTCATACTGAGAGCAAATAAGAGCCACTGATCTGTTTCAATATGTCATAATCTTTGAGGCAGCCATTTCCCCTTTTCAAAGCTATTTCCTCAAAAACTTACGACTGTTAGAATCACATATACTGTTAACTGGAAGAAATGTCATAAAAACATTCCAGCCCTCAAATAAACAGCTCAGTCCTCAGCCTTATGCAGCTAAGATCTCTGCGTTGAACAAACACTCAACTCAGCAAGCTGCTAGCCAAGATTGTTTCCAAATCTTCTTTCATGTTCTGTTGAATTTTGAGAATCCCTATGCCCTCCTTCCCTCAGAGAGACATTTTATTTGCAATGCACCTGGCAGTGATCGTTATTATATTTCAATAAAAGAAGTGAAAGCGTGCATAGCTGCATGTAAGTAGAACCTCCGTGCAAGATACAAAGCCAATCTTCTGTGCACAGAAGTTCTTACTATCACAGCAGAGACAAAGCAGCACAATCACTAGTTCTGATGATGCCACTGTGCCTAGCAAGCAGGTATCCTTCCAACTTGCTCCAGATTATTACTGACACACAAGTACTTGTAGCACTTTGTACAATAAATAGTTAGACAGAGATAGATAAAGCAAGGAAACAGCTTCAGACTACTCACACAAAGTCATCCAGAAAAATTTAATAATCTTAATTACATGTCAGATCTGCAACAATAACCTGTAAATAGGAAATAATGTTATGCTTCTAAACCATCGCCCAGCATTCCTCCAGGAGTTGGTTTGTGAATAGTTCATACGATTCTGTCAGCAATGAAAGAAGCAGCACCCTAAAAGAAGTCTAACTATAAAAGCCAAGTTAATGAATGCATACGCATTGAGATTCCTCCCCACTCCTCTGAGAGACAACATTTCCTGCTCTCACAATTTTATCATGAGCCTCACTACTTCTAGTGCTTTCCTTAGAGCTCCTGCTGCTGGAATCATGCCTAAGAATCCTAGCGTTAATATTAAAAGAAAAGATTTCCACCCCCTCCTTGCATCCTAAGAAAATCTTCAAAGTGTGAAACAAGCACACCCTACAGGCTGAAAACCTACAAAGAACACAAGAAATTCAGGGCAGATTGTTTTCATGTTTCGTTCAAAAATAGAATAGAATAGAATAAAATAAAATAAAAAATGCTGATTCCTTGAGTGGCAGGAGCCAGACAGCACAGCTAATGCTCATAACTGGCTGTCCTCTGGCATCTTGCCTGAGCAGATGGAGGCACATCAGCAGTTTTACATGGAAAAATATGCAATGTCACTTTCACTGCTCCATCGATGCAGTAACTATTCTTGCATTTCAGAATATCATCCAGCTTCTCTTAGAAGTCATACTTGAAAGAGAATGTTTCACCTTTTGACCCATAAAAGAATGTTATTTCATGGACAAACTATTTTTCAAGAGCAAAATATGATTTTTTTTTTCCCTGCAAAGCTAACTCCTCTACGACTAACAGCACCCTGTGTGAGAGGATGTAACCAAGAATTATGCTACCTACAGGAGAGGTGTACATGCACATTAAGAAGGAGCATAACGTCAGTCTTCCTTAGGGGAAAGATGATGCTTTTACGTTCATATCCCTTAAAGCAGCTCCTTACTGTTAAATATGCGTGCAGCTGGAATTTGAAAGAGAAAATTAAACAGATTCTTCACGTCTGTACTGTTACAGGTTTGGGCCGCTTTTTTAAACGCTACCACTAGATGGTACCACAACTTCAGCAACCGCAAATCTGCAGCCTCCACCGTGCCCTTCCCTTGCTGCCTGCAGGACCGGGCTCTCGAAGGCATCGGGAGGCAATACCAACCTAGGAAACGAGCTTATCTTCAGTACTTCGGATTTGCCACAATCTAGCATTGTCAAAGCTAGCTTTCTTTCAGACATAACAATCTGATCCATTTTTTTGGCATCTCTTTTAAAAAGAAGGGAACAATATTTGCTCAATGGTGGGAAAATTGATCAGTAAACGAAATTGCTATGACTTGTTATGGCTCTCTACGGCTGACAGCTACAGGAGGAAGAAAATGACTGACCATTGCAGATGAGGGTGTCCAGAACACTCTTCTTGGACTTCAGAAGCTCAAATTCAGCTCTCTCTACTGTTAGACCAACTCAGCAATCCCAAAAGCAAGTCTGAACCTCACCGCACATCATTTCTCATCTGGAAGTAAAATTATGGAGTTGTTAGTGCTTACAACCTCATACGAATGCCAGAAAGACAAGTACCTTATTCCAGAACTGAAAAGTATGTTAGTATATTGTGTATCGCTCTGAGAGGCAACTATCAGCTTTGGCATTCACCTTCCCTTGGCCTACAGTACCTTAAACAGATGCACCCTGGTTAGTTTTAAGAAGAGCCATGATGACTTTCAGAAGTCTCTTACCTACTCCTGCAGGAGATTAGACTCATGAGATGCTTCTGCTGTGCACCTGCCTCTTATTTTAGGGCCCTGTTAGGACCGGACCATCTCCTGATTTTGATGAAAGCCTAGTGGGTCAGATATATCACTGTTCTAGTTTTAGCTGGGATAATCTTCTTCACAGAGACTGGCATGGTGCTTTATTTTATTTAGGAGGAAAATGATGTTGATAATGCACAGATGGCTTTTTCTGTCTTTTTTTTTTTTTTTTTTTTTTTTGTGCTGCTCAGAGGACATTTCAGCTCCTCATACTGTCCTGCCAGCAAGAGCCTGGAGGAAAAAGAAGCTGTGAGGGTGCACAGCCAGGACAGCTGACCCAAACAGGCCAAAGGAATATCCCATACCATAGGGGAGTTGGCCAAGGGGCTGCCTCTGCTTGAGGACTGGTTGAGTATTGCTCGGCGGGTGGCAAGAAATTCCACTGTGCATCACTTACTTTGCATACTCTTTTTCTTTTTTTTCTTTCTCTTCTTCTCCCCTTTCTTTCCTACTAGACTGCCTTTATCTCAGCCAATAAGTCTTACATTCTTTTTGCCCCAATTCTCTCCTCCATCCCACAGGGAGCAGGGAGTGAACCAATAGCTGTGTGGTACTTAGCTGCCCACAGGGTTAAACCACAGCTGCTACTCTGCTGTTACAGTGTTTAGCCATTAACTGTGCCCAGGCTGGTGGTCAAGTGTGGCTGGACTTTTGTTTTAGCAGTTTTGTTTAAATATTTATCAAGAGTTCCAGGAACAATTTCTTACAAGTTAACTTTAAGTAAACTGATAATACAACAGAGTGTCTTCCTCATTTCTAAATGGACTGCTGAGGAAGTTCTGAGCTTACTTTGTTCAAAACCAGCAGAGATGGAAACCTGACGTGTATCGCAGTGCAAAACAATTTTATTTTTTTTTTAGTGATCATCATTAAACAGATTATAACCAGAGTTAATGAATAGTATGGACTTAAGCATGTAAGAGAAAGGGAAGTGCTGGGTAGGTAGCACTAGAAATAAGTTGTGTAGACAAGGTAAATTTTCTATCAGCTAGTAGACGTCAAGTAGACTATTTAATTAATCAGGTATGTGAGATAACACACAGAAAGCACACACCTTCATTTCACAAGGAAGAAACCTCCGCCCAGCCATAGCTACCCTCCGCACGAACATTAGAAAAAAGATTCAGAGTAACACGCAACTATGAAACAGATGAGGAACTGCTACAGAAACTGTGAGGTATCCCGTACTGCACCTTCAAGGGGAAGGAAGAATTACAGGTTAGAAAACAAGTTGCAAAACAAAGGAGACCGTGCCTATTGCGTAGACCGAAGTCCTGAAAAACAACCGAGAAGGTAACTGAGAAGGCTCTTCCCATGCATCACAGGAAGAAATTTCTGCAGGAGATGACAACACCTCCCCTAAGCTAAGCTAAAACTCTTCTGGAAGCGTCAACAAGGTGCTCACTGGGATGCAAGAGGCTTGGGCTTGTGACAGAAAAGAATGTGTTTTGGATATACAAAGTACACTAGGCTGTCTTTTACGCCTCTGAACACATTCACCCTGCTATAAAAATATATTACTGTATACATTACTCTGCCTAAAAGGAGTAGAAAGCGTGCCCTCTCCCCTTGCACTGCACTAAACACATGCAAACATGAATACAACTGCAAAGGTACAAAATGAAAGGTAAACAGTAATCCAGTAGCTTTATCATTTATAGAGAAAAGCGTACCTCAGACACTTGAGGCTGAATTTCTGCATTCCAAGCTAACACCATAATGGTATTACCATCAAAATCGTGGTTTCAATATAGCCTAACAAAAAGAACACTTAACACAGTGTTAACAAACAAAATCTGGGGTGAGTCCTTTGGAACTGGTTTGAACTAGCTGTTAATCTGCTAATTTCTCAGCTAAAGAGAAATTCATCTTTATCGTCTTGAAGGAATAATTCAGTTACAGACAATTCCCTTTTCATATGCAACAAATTCTTTATACAATGGAGTAATGCAGCTATATGGTTACTAAATAATTTGACTGTATATAGTTAAGAAATAGCTGCAGACTCTTTTCAGTGCTACTGCTCCCATTGGAAGCAGAAAAGAATCTCATTTTCATTTAAGGATGATCAGAAAATAACACAAATACTAACTGATGACACATCTACACCGCAAGGCCTTTTTCTAGCATAGCGAGTGATCTTATGCCACTGCTATTATACGAAGAATGGCCTACATCACTAAATCCAATAGCTATTGGCCAACCCCTGTATCAAGAAGCAGATTATCCTGGAAGAAACAACTATGCTGCCCTCCTTAAGTACCATAGCCAGGGCTGATCTAATCACACACCTATTATACTGGCAAAATAATGTCCATATTGGAGGGCTTACTAAAATGTAATGTGGAGGGCTTACTAAAATGTAGACCTTGTCAGACCAAGCCTAACCTTAAGATGACATAAATGTAGACATGCTGCTTATGTTGTTGGCTCTCAACAAGCCAAACAACGCTGGTTTATGAAGTGCCTCCTTGAATATCCCAAAGTACTGCTAGGGGACCTCCCTCATTCAGTACATTTCATTTCTTCTGAGATGGAGGTGGAGCCATTTCAGCAAGATCTGTCCTTGTAAGATGTTAAGATACTCTAAACTGGATGAGAATCCTTTACTACTTAGTCTTTTTCCTAACAAAGCTATCACCCCTTGCTTTCAATGTTGTCCTCCATTCTCTCTCCATTCAAATGCTGTTGGAAGAAAAAAAAAAAAAAAGCAATATATTCTTAATGCAGACAGGGTAACCAAACTGTAGAGAACTAGCGGAAGAGAAAAAAAAAATGAACAGGAGACTCCAGACCACTCTGATACCTAGTCTCAGCTGACCTTTGCACTTGCCATAGGAAGATCACCTTAACTGCACCATGAGTATGATCACAGGCAGTTCTCTTCTGATGCTTAGCTGCTTCTTTCAAGGTGAGCCTCCAGCTGGAACACTCTTAGCTAAAAGCACCCCATAGGCAGGACAACACCTGTGGCCATCCTGAGCAGCAGTGTGGATCCAGCTGTGTCCCAGTCTGATCTTCCCTAGCAAAAGCTGTATCAGAAAGAATTTAATGATCTCCCACTACGCGTCAATCTACAAACTACTACATGCAGCACACTGGATCAAGTGGCAGTCACAAACTGTGGCACTCATGCTTCTGCCAGACCCACCCATCCCCACAGTACATACAGGTCAACAGGAAACTTCATTTCTTATACATACACTCCTGATATATTTGCTTGCTGACAAGCAGCTGTCACAAAAGTAGACAAGGAAACCCTAGATGGGCTTCCTATGGAGGTTTGTGCATTCAGGAAAACTGAAAAAAATGAAGAGAGCACAAGTGGTTCTAAGGAAGCTAGGCAATTTGAAAGCCTGCTTATCTAGTGTTCTGATTAAGTTAATAGGCCCCAGTCAGAGAACATATGACTACACATTTTTCAGTATACTTCTTAACACTTATAAACTTGATCTCTCCAGGTGCCCAAAAATATTAACAAGCCAAAATGTTGATCTAAATGAGGATCACTTCACTTCAAAAAACCCTGTAGGACAAGGAAGATCAGTTCCACAAAAGGAGTATAAAAATGAAGTATAAAAAAATAAGGAGTCATTGCTTTTTGTCATGGCAAAGTCCATTACTAAACATGAAGATTAACATCCTGGTCTTCTCTGAGGCTGAAATAGTCTATTTTCTTTTTGCTTCCATTACCTCTTTGTTATTATAGAGTAATAGTATTGGAAGAATACTGGAATGTATGTGCACATCGTACCCTAGCTGTGCCTCTGGTTTTGAGAGAAAAGAAGCTTTATTTTCCCTCGGAAGCTAGCTTTCAAACTAGTATTCCATGAGATTTCTACAACTGAAGTTTGGCATGATCAAAACTTATGCCACATATTTATACTAACTGCTAGAAGATTCAGGCTTAACCCAGTTTATCTGCATACTTGTGTTTTATTGGCCATAAGTTATTGTAAATGTTATTTAAGTAGACTTCAGAGGAGGCAAATGAAAGGTTTCCCTCATCTGCCCTTCCCATCAACATTTATTTTAATCAAAAGATTTCTATCATCTAATAAAAACCACTACAAAAAAATTAAAAAAAAAAGATGGAAAGAGTTAAAGGGAAGTTTGATTTGTCTGAAGGATAACATCATTTTAGTTACTCTAATAACCTGAAAAGACAGATTTTCTAAATAGACATTGGCATGAATCGACAAGCTCGTATGAAGAAAGCATTTCCAGATTATTCCTTTCTAAAGTTCATTTAAGTACTTGTGTGGGAAAGCCAAGAAAAACAGTCCAACAAACCCAGTAAAAAAAACAAACAAACAAAAAAATCAGAGGCATATGCAGGTATTGAACTTCTAGGTCACTGAAGTAATCTGTTACAGATCAGTGAACGTTTGAAATGTATACTTCACAGCTGCTGATGGACTTACTCATCAAACAAAAGTCTTGACTCATTTTCTGGTGTATCTGCCATCATTACAGTCGTCTTCTCCACTGCTTACATAAACAATCAAAAAACAAGCGGGTCTACCCACTTCCTTAACAAAC
>PPHD01019494.1:0-14077 GCA_002909625.1 Bambusicola thoracicus | reverse complement strand
ATATATATATATAAAGGAGTGGAGAGTGACAGAGAGAGGACCACGTGCACACATGTATTTATATACAGTTATTTATGATGTCCACAGTTATTTATGATGCTCTAAAAACGTGCACTGAATTATTAGAAATTAGCCCATTAATAAATGCTAATAGCCTTAAAATTTAAATGAAAACAATCACCAAATGCAGTCATGTCTGTGGGGCTTAACTTTTATTTTTGTTGTGTGAAATGACATTCAGCAAATTGCAGGAATGTGGTTCAGGCCCTTTAATCAGTCTTGTCTAAGCAATGTTCTAGCTTAATTACAAAGTGACACAAGAATTATCAGGCAGAGCCTTAAAGCACAGTGCAGGCACAGTCATCACGATAATCCCAATCTTCTATCCTTAACATTTAGGAAAATGAAATTCTGCTCTGACTCACCAACTAATTATATTTTTAGAAATACCAACTGAATTACTTATTTCTCCTGCGGTAAATACACCACAGTCAATTCTGAAACTGAGCATTTTCATTTCAGAGTAGTAATAAGAAATAAATGTGATTACTATAAATAGTTGGAATAAAAGTTATATTAGATTGATATTTCCTAGTCTCTCTGCTACCAGCTACTGAGGTCTGAACATAAATGCAGTAATATTCTGCACAATCTGGGTGACCTATGCTCATGATAGATGAAATCCAATTTGAAGAGGAGCCAGGAAGGGCTACAAGAATGAACTGCATGTATCTATGCAGATCATGGAGGAGATAAGACAGCGGCTCAAAGTCAAGTGACTACATTTGATTCGTGAACAGAAGAAAGCAAATTTTTCATGACCAGAAAGTGGGAATTAAAAGGCTGCTGCTTTGTAATGGAGAGGCTTCCAGGACAGCAATGAACCAAAGTGGGGAAAAGTTATGCTGTTAAAGTTTTATCAGTATTTTAAAGAGCATGCATAACATGATTGCCTGGGATACCAAAGCACTGGGAAAATGAACCAGATGGTCAGCTCCATCCCTCATTGCTCACATTTGATTTACTGCAGGATAATAATGGTACAAACTCCAATGCAATTCAATTTTGTTTAATAAACCTCAGAGGATGGTACAGTGGTGTCTCGTGCCCTGAACATATTCTGCTGTGCTCACCTTTGTCCCAGGGGAGCAGGAAGGAGGATGCTGTTCAGACCTCATTTATGAAAAGTGAAGTTGGTACCCTATTACCACCCATAGTACTTAAGGCTGAAGTTCTTCAATCACTGCCCAGTAGTGAGAAATCTCTCAGAAAGAGCATGCTTAAAATAAACGGATAAACATTGCATTATCACCACTAACAGATATTTCTCTAGACATATTAATGTCAGAATTTTCTTTCTAAGACAAGTGCATGTAGCAAGAGGAAGTTGTCATCCTTTCCTTGGACTGCTGCGTTTAAAATCCAGGCATGCTTTCAGTAGATAATTTTGCAGGCAACACGCAAGTCTCTACTGTTTCAGTGACAAGTGCTCCAGACCCATGATTCATGTGAAGGATGAAATCTAGACATCCTCCCTTCTCTTTTGCTCTTGTATTCTGGTTTTCTGAAATGAAGATGTGTGAGCTAAGACTGAGGGACAGCTATGACCATGTCAGTGAAATGAGTGTTTCATGACAGTATAATTTTTCTGCAGTATCTTAGTGCATGCAGGTTCAATTTATGTTTTCACCCTCCCAGTGAGTATTTTCCCACGCCTTCTTGATGGTGGAAGTGGCTCACGGCAACCACAGAAGCATTAGGAGATGAGTGGTGAGGTTCTTCGAGATCTATGCTTTCAAACAGTTCTCAGGACCCATCACAACAGGAGGAGAGGTACCGGTTTAGACCCAGTTTACGCGACCAAGAGTTTCAGAATTGTCTATGATTTGTGGGCTCCTTCAGCCCAGTTCCATGACTAATGGGGCAGTGAAAACCACGGAATCATGCCCTGGAAGAAAAGAAAGGGGGTAAAGGGAAAAGGCAGGGAGTTGGGGTGAATAACATGATGGAACAACTCAGGGATGAGGGATTTGAGGCAAATTTGAGGATGGGAGTCACTTGAGGCTAGGTGACTCAGGGCTTTGGGGTGGGGGGTTAGGGCTGCCCTGCAAGTCCTGTCACTGTGCCATGTTCATGTGCCCGTAGGGTTCTGACCGGTGCCAGCAATGGTGGAGATGGTGGCAGCAAGTGGTAGCATTGGAGTCAGGTGAGTCCCCTGAGGGTCAGCCTGGCACATTCCCAGGCAGGGCCAGCCTGCTGGGAGAAGCCAAGCTTCATACCAGCCTCTGTCATGTAGCACCCAGGCCAGGTGGGCCTGGAAGATCCCTGGTGCCCCCTAACCTACTGTAGCTCAGGACCGCTCCCTGTTTTACAGGTGCTGAGAGGCAGGCAGGCAGGCGCAGGAGCCCCCTGTGCAGGCCATGTTGCGCCCTGCAGCAAGCATCACCACGGCAGGGCAGTCCTATACTGCCCCATGTCATCCAGCCAGGAAATACCCAGCCTTTGTTGCAGTGCAGCATGTGGCCCTCTCTTCACACCGACTTTGCCACTGGTACCACCAGCTCTGTGGGGAAACCCGGCAGGCTTCCCAGACAGGACCAGCGCCCGCAGGTTCTGGTGGCACGTGGGACCCCCAGGATGCTCAGTCAGCGTTCGAGGCTAGGCAGTGGAGTTCAGGACATGCCACCTGAGATCCTCAGCTGCACAAAGCCACTGTTGAAGGGGATGGTCTTTCAGGAGGGCCTCGTTCAAACAGAGGAGAGAAAGAGCTGGTGGGAATACAAGACCAACAGGCCTGTTTGGCCTATGCACCCCCCAGCACTTCCCAAAGGGCACAAGAAAGCAAGAGCAGCAGCAAGACCATCACGGGGACCAGCTTTGAGCCTGGAGAAAAAAGCAGACAGCAAAACTGAAACCTGCCAGCCCTTCAACTCTGGCTTCAGTGGCAACAGAAGCACAGAGAAATTGGACGGGCTCTCTATGGAAAGGCTGTACCGGCAGCTCCTGGTGTCCCTGAAACGGCCCAAGACCAAAAACGATTGCTAACAAGTCAGGCTGCGAAACCGAAGAACATCCTCCTCTAACCTCTTTCTGCACACAGGCACCAGTGAAAGGGTCGATCGTCCAGGAGAACATCCTTCAAACAGAGGAGGGGAAGTGCTGGTGGAAGAGCATACCAACAGAGAACTGAATCTCAGCCCTAAGATCATTGTTTGCATTATACTATTTCAGTTGAGGGTCTTTCAGAGTTTTAAAAACATAATTTAATAAATGTCTCACTAGTCTTCAGAGAATTGCTACCCTTATTTCTTGACTTTTAGCAATAAGAGCAAGCTCTCTCTGCAGAGAAGAGCTTCAGAGCATCTAAGACTGCACTGGGGAAGGATCTGAAGCAAAAAGGGCTGATGAAACGCTCCTCTGGGGGCTTTTGGAAGCCAGCAACAGTGCTGTGACGGGGCTGGCAGCTTGTGGGCAGGCTGCCGAGCCAGTGTGGGCGCAGCCAACACTGCCCACCCTGGGCCAGGCTACCAGGCCATAAGTAGCCTTTGGGAGGGCAGCAGCCAGCTGCCACCCACAGAGCACGCAGGGTGAGCAAACGGTGTTGGTGTGTGTGCCTTGCTGGCTGCAGCCTGTATGGCAGGGTGTTGAGCCTCTGCCAATAAACAAATGTCTGGCTATGAGACTGGTGCTACAGGCAGGGCATTGGGTTCTTTGATAGTGGCTGGTTTTGTAAGACACCAGACCTGACACGGGAAAGGTTTATCTCACAGTGGCAAAAGGGTTCTGGGGCAGGAATTAGCATGACTCATTCCGAGTGATTTCAAGTAGATTTGAAGGGGGATGGGGTTGTAGCTGAACTTGCACTGCTGGGGCAGTGCTCTAGTATTGATCAAGGCCAGGTGGCCTCCCACCCCAATACGTTGATATCAGTGAAGAAAAAAGGAGACAGCAGAACTGAAACCTGCTAGCACTTGAACTCTGGATGCATTCTTAAGAGAAGCACAGATAAATTGGACAGGCTCGCTATGTAAAGACTGCACCGACTTTCTCACTGTAATTTTCCTTGTTACTAGGGTGAATTGTTTAAAGTAAATCATAGCTTCATTGGAATAATCCTAGATGAGCACTTATGTTTTGGATTAGAAAGTGATCAAATCATAGAATCACAGAATCACCAATTTTGGAAAACCTACAAGATCATCCAGTCCAAATGTCCACCTATCACCAGTCATTCTCACTAAACCATGTCCCTCAACAGAACATCTAAACGTCCCTTGAACACCTCCAGGGTCTATGACTGCAGCACCTCCCTGGGCAGTCCATTACTGTGCCTGACCACTCTTTTGGAAAAGTGGTATTTCCTAATGTCCAGCCTGAATCTGCCCTGGCACAACTTGAGGCCATTCCCTCTGATCTTATCACTAGTTACATGAGCGAAAAGGCCGATCCCCAGATCACTGCAACCCCTTCAGGTAGTTGTAGAGAGTGATAAGGTCTTTCCTGAGCTTCCTCATCTCCAGACTGTACAATCCCAGCTGCCTCAGCCACTCCTCCTAAGGCCTGTGCTCCAGACCCCTCACCAGCTTTGTTGCCCTTCTCTGGACGTGGTCCAGGGCCTCGATATCTTTCTTGCAGTGAGGGGCCCAAAACTGAACACAGTACTGGAGGCACGGCCTCACCAGTTCTGAATACAGAAGGAGAACTACTTCCCTGCTCCTGCTAGTAACACAGTTTCTGATACAAGCCAGAATGAATGCAGTGAATATGTGACTATATGCACATATTGCAGTGAATAGTTTGACTTTAAAGGTTCCAGAAACAAAAAATGCCCACCAGCCTCTGTCCATCTGTGTCCCAAGTCCATCTTCTTCTTGGCTATGCTTAATTTTTTTGTTAACACATTGTCTCCTACACTGTTTTATGAATAGATTATCTTCTCTCCTAGGTCATGTAAGTTTTCACCCAGGAATACTTCTCCCGAGAACAACATCCAGATGCTCTTAATCATCTTAGGTGATGTCATGGAATTATCTCTAGATCTGTCTGTGCCTGTGACAGGGGTACAGCAGGCCCACATCCCCACCATCCCAAAGAATGAAAAGGGGGGGCAGAGAGGGGTGGTGGAAGGGTACAAAGGGAACAAAGGGAACAAAGAGGGAAAGGAATAACAATAATAAGAAAAAAACAGCGGTGGTGGCAATGATCTGAGGAGGAAAGTTAATTTACTAACTGTAATAGCACAAATACAAGTTTATTGTGATTGAATATAATAAACCAAATAAATGAGGGAGTGTTCAAAACTGATGGACTTACTCTAATACTGAAGGTGAGACAGCTAGGGAACACACACCACAGAGATGAACAGTAAAAGAAAAAGGAACAGTCCTGTGACTTGCAAGCAGTTTTATCTTTCTCTCTGAACATAAAATGGAAACAGAACAGTGAAAGTGTTCTAGGAGATGTAGTTCTTCTCTTCTGATAACCAGATACCTGGAAGTATCAACAGTCCATGGAATTGGAGCATCAACTCTTTAACTTCCAGTGAACTATATGATATTATGATGTGGAATACTGATAACAAAAATCATCCTGTGATAAGAATCTAGTCAAAGTTTTTGTGAATCACACTTGATCTAACAGAATGAATCTTCAGGAGCATGTTGTATTTTGTGAAGACAAGTAAAAGCAACAGTACATTTATACAATGAGTGATATCAATAGCTGAAGGACAGTGATGATATCTGTCTGCCTAAGTGGAAGCCAGGAGACCATTTCTGTAAACAAAAGTTTTGGACAGGATTCAAAACCATACCCAGAATAAACTTGTTTACAAATCAAGCAGGAATACTGCGATAAATTCTCTACATTCTTGTTAATGATATCTCATAGATATCATTTGTGTGTTTGCCTGCATGCTTTTTCACCTCAAATGGCCAAAACTCAGAGTAATGGGAAACTTAGCAAATTAGCCACAGTACAAAACACCTATCAAGGTTACAGTCTACTATTTCTAAACAGAAATTCAGTTCTTTATATTTGGATGTACCAAATAGAAGTACTTAGAGGTACAAGAGCACCCTTGCAGGACAGATCTGTGTGTAGTTATTGTACCACAGGAGCGTTATCCAATTGGTAACACATGGCTAGAGTGGAAGGTCTATGGATATTGGCTTTGCCTGAATCAGCAAGCTTTTCTTGGCTTATTAGAGTGAATGTCTGTCCTGTATTTTCCATTTCAACATTTCTATAGACTTACATTTTTGCTCCTTTGGACTTACTGACAAGTGTAACTGGCCTCCATTCCCCCTAACATTCAGTAGAGCAGGGAATATCTGCCAACAGAGTTCTCAATTAAAGGGAAATTTCTATTTGCAAGAATCATAAAAAAACAAACAAACAAAAAAACCCACAAAACCAAATTAAAAAAAAAAAAAAGAAAAAGAACCTCTTAATGAATTGCTGGAACATCTGGAGTACCCCTGGTTCAGGGTAATTCTCACTCCATGTTACACGTTCCTTCCCATAGCCTGCATTTTTCACCTGAGTCTTGACTGAAGCTCCTTGACAACAAGGCTAGACAGGAAAATTTCTATGGCACAGCCATACAAATATCCACAATGGCAAGAAAATATGTCACATAAAATGACAGTGTCTGAACAACCACACTGCATCCAAGCTAATAAACCCTACCTCTGTCCTGGATAATGTACTCATTTTATCATCTTGTGCCTTTGCTGCAAGTCTTTTTACTGTCCTCTCTAGTAAGATATTCAAGACTGTAGATGCTCAACTTATTCACTGCAGATTTTTTTAGCGCTACCTGAACTACTATTTTTTGCATAAGAGAGGCTGCATTATCATCACATTCCTCTGGCTGATGTGCATTAACGTTTACCAAGATCTTCAAACATATTTCCACATGCCTATAAAACACTCTTAAATGTTTTGAGCTGAGCTCTGTGCCAAGCTTTCCTCACAGCATCTCCTGTTCTTCTCCTTTTTCACCTCTAGAAGATTTAAATCAAAACAATCTTAACATTTCACAAAACAAAGCAAGTGAAAAAAAATATGCTTGTCCTATAGTAAAGACACCTGAACCTTATCTTTGAGATATTCAGATTCTCCACTTGATTTTGGCTTAAGAACCTAACTCACAACAAAAAGGGGAGCTTTCTTTCATGGAACTCTGTTGCCTGCTATTCCCATAAGGATCCACTTGATCCAGTCATATCTCTTCTGCAGTAAGCAATTGCACACACATTTCCTGAAAAGCAAATGTGTGGTCCATCTTGGGGCTGCAGGAGGAGAACGAAGGGTCGTGACAGTGTTGTTGAATTATCCATAGAGAACTGACTTCGGAATCTGCTTCTGTGATGCTGGATAATTTATACAGATTACAGTATATCTGTGCTATTACAGTGTGTTGCAGAGCATGTTGCCTACCTAGTAGAACAGCAGCATACCATCGGTGCCCAGAAGTCACATAAGAGATGTGTCCTTTTTGTGCAGTGCTTGGTGAAATACACCTGCAAGTGTTTTAGGATAGGTACACATTTCAGTTCCTCAGCTGTAAAAAGGAAATAACTTTACCAATCTGACAAGGCCAGCTACAGATGAAGACCCCCAGTTCTGTCTCTGGGAAGGCTTTCAGCATAGAGCTACTGAGCAGGCCAAGAGGCCCAAACACAGAACAGGGCTCAGTGCACAGTCCACTCCACACAGGTGATGGGGAACAGCTTCCCTAGGAAAACTCCTCAGGTGCCATTTCATGTAAAGGCTACGCGTGTGCCAGCATACGCTGTATAGTTTCAGAAACAGATCTAGCTCTGGTATTTCCTCACTGGGATCAGAGATGAGCTATTAAAAACCCAAATGAAATTACCCAGGATTAGCCACTTTTAGTCTCGTTTAATATATATATATATATAAAAAACAATCTAAATCCCCACGGTTTATCTAAACAGGGATTTAGCAGGATTTCTGTCCAGCATGGACAGGCGACCACGGGCCCCTCCTGCCAGCCCCCACTAGATGGCACTGCTCCTGTCCTGCAGCTACTCGCCTACAAACCGTCCCCAGCAGCCGGCCTTGCTCACCCATCACTGTCTAGCGCCCCTCACTCTTGAAGCGGGGTGGGTGCAGGCTGCGGGCTGGCTGCTCTTTAAAACGCTTCACCCTGCAAATGCAGTGTTAATCACTTTGCAGATTTCTTATAAGCTGAGGTCAGAGACAAACTCGGGAGGTGCATGGCACCCAGCAGCCTCACTCGCTCTAAGTGACCCCCACTGCTTTCTGCAAAGCTGGTTTAGGAACTGTTTTTTTTCCATTAGAATGCAAACCATGGGGATGCTTGCTGCTGAGAAGGTATTCTAGCATAATTTAACATTATGATTTTGATTTTTTGCACGCATCTTATTGGTTTTCATTACTTAACCTAAAGTTGCCTGGGATGACAAAAATGGTCAAGGACAGAAATTCAGCTGCAACATAGCCTACAACAGCAACTTAACACTTCCAGAACTATTAAAGAGAAATTGAGGCTAAACATGATTCCTGTTTCTCTTCCCTTTTGCTCAGATGCTGAAGCAGCCAGCTGTGTTTCTGGTCCAGAAGCAGTTCCATTTCCTTGTGGCATGGACAAGGGGCAGTGAGCAAAAACTGGAACGCAGTTCCATCTGAATGTGAAAAAGAACTTACTTTGAGGGTAACAGAGCACTGGAACAGGCTGCCCAGAGAGTTGTGGATTCTCTTTCTCTGGACGTGTTCAAGACATGTCTGGATGCTTTCCTGTGTAACCTACTGTAAGGAACCTGCTTTAGCAGGAGGTTGTATGATCTTCAGAGGTCCCTTCCTAACCCCACAATTCTGTGATTCTGTCACACTGGTATTTGTCTCCAGCCACCCTATCTATCTAGGTTTACAAAGGAGCAAGCAAAACGATAAGGGCCTCACTGTCTGAGATATCAGGATAGGCTTCCTTTTGGGAGGCACAGAGAGGTTGCACAATCGCAGATCATGATTCAGAGAAGCCATTGGGCTGGAGTAGGTAAGGGTCTAAATCATTCAAAAGAGAATATTGCTGGGAAGGTTATAGGCTAAGTCATAGAATTCACTTCCAGACAGTTGGAGGACAGGAAAGCCAGAATTGTCTACTGAGATCCAAAGCTGTGAAAGCTCTTTCAAGTTACTGAAGCACTTTATAGGGTATGTAAAGTCTATACAGTCCGGACAGAAGGAAGTTTATGCATCACCACTCTTCTAGATGAGAGAGCTCAGCAGTGAGCACACTCACCAGGAATGTCTAGAAGTAGCATCTGCTCTATCCAGGTTTGGTTATCGATTTAAATTTTCTCAAGTGAGCCTTCTGAGTATTAGTAATTTGTACAAATCTGTCACTGATTTGTCAGGACACTGTTTCCAGAGGGAATGCTGCTTCTGTAGGCATTCATAGGGCAGGAGCATTGTTGGTCTCTCCCCACTCAAAACTGTACTACAAACATCCTGTAACTTTACAACCACTTCCAGCATGGTTGCACACAGGCAGAGCTGTTAATCCGTGTGCTGGCTGCAGGACCCTGAGCAATTTGTTTTCACAGAAAAGAAAGCACAGAAAGCAAGACATTTAGTTTATGCCTTGATTTCATCAATAACACTATGATTTCTAAGGCTGTCCCTGATGGAAATCAGATCTCTCCTGAGGAGCAGCAGAGAAGTGAGTTTGCAGAGATGCTGCTGGACCCCCAGGGACCCAGGGGCTATGGAACTCCAAGGGGCAGTGGGCTCCTCAGTGGGAGTGTCATGGTCTACTTCTGGTCAAAATAACTGAGAGCTCTTTTTGTGCCTTGGGCACTCTGGAAGTGGTGATTCATACATGTAACCAGGTGACCAGGAAACCTTCATGCTTCTTGTTCTTTGTGGCCAGAGGGGAATTTTAAAATTATATACCACAGAAACAGTCACAAATAACTATCAGTCTATTTCAGGAGGAGCTGCTAGGATGAAAAGCATTACTTTTACTCTATTGTAAAATAGGATAAAATAGAGATAGACCATCCTCAACAACATTTCTAGTGGGTACTAATGTGAATATAACTAATAACAGCTGATGAAAACTTCTGAAAGGCGAGGCTATGGTATAAGCAACCAAAGAAAGGCATAGTAATGGAAAAATAAATCCATTAAGAACTAACACAATGAGACAGGAAAAAAAATAGGTCTGTTGTAGCTGGCTCCAGCTTTATTGATCAGAATAATCTTTATAAGTACTAAATCAAAAGTATATGTATAATTCCTCTGAATATTGAATATTAAACATGCGCACAGCGTTCTAAGTGTGACAAGCATAGTAAAAGAAAAGTGAAAGAGAGAAAATGAAATACAGGAAAATAACAGTAATGGATCAATTGGTATTAACACCAGAACTTCCTTATGTTAAAATTATGTTGCAGTTTAGTCATGGAAATACATTCAATCTAAAAAATTTTCACATCAGGTATCAAAGGGAGTAATCTCTGGCAAAAAGAATTAGAAAGAAGTATCTAAAAAGCAAAGTACTTTACCCTTTTAACTATCCATGCTATTTCATTGTATTGTCTGCTGTATTGTCAAAATAGTCATTGGGTGGAAAGTTAATTAAGTGCAGTAACAATTTTCAATTCATTTTTCCCTAAAAATCACTGATGTATTTTCAGCACACCAAGTATTTACATCACTTAGACGACATACAGTAGAGCCTATGTACAAGTCTGTCATTACAATCCAGTCTAGCTTAAATTATTTTAATTTGATAGAGACATTTTGTGTTACCACAAGTATTTCCTTATCTTGTTAACTGGAGACAATAAGTGTGTGTGTACGCATTTATTTCTTACTTGTCTTACAAACTCATTCATAAGCAAAGGTACTTTCTTCCTTCCCTCTGTGAATCTAAGAAAAGCAAGTCCTTCATTTTTTTTACAGACCTGTACACAACAGAAATAGGATAAAATAGGACAAAATAAGACAAAATCTTAAAGAGGATTGGTTATCTCATCTAGTGGCCACGCTCACAGTTACAAACTCAATTCTCAGTAACCCTGGTGTCATGAAAAGTCAGGAGAGATGCTTAGCACCAATACAGTTTAGAAGAACTGCCATGTTTGCTCATGCACAGAAGATCTCAGTCAGATCTCACTACATGTAAGTATGGCTAGTAATGATGAAGGTCACTTGCACAGGTTTTCTGCAATCACATTGCACACAAAGAAGCCCAAAGGCTAACAAGACAACTAAACTAGGCTACACCTAATCCATTAGGTTACAGTCACTCTTCTACTGTGCTCAAATGAATCCATAAACAAACACCTCCTACAGAAGTTACAGATGAGCCACTCACACAGTGTGCAGCAGCCTCCTAGCAGTAATGCGTGCACCCATCCTGACACAGTAACACTTAGCTCACAAAGCAGCTCCCTGCTGTCCTACCCATCAGGTTTGTGCCAAACAAACCTTCAGAAGTTCATTCTCCAGTGAACTCAAAAACCTGTTTTGGCAGATCACGAAAGAGAGGTGGCTGCTCTGATGGATTTAATAGAAAGCCAGAGCAAGTGGGTTTTACATTCTTTGCATCAATCATCAGGCATGACCAGAAACTCACCTTTTAGCATGAAGAAGCAGAAACACATGTCATTTGCCATCATTCTTTATAAATTGAAAACTCACTAAAGAAAGCTGTTGAAAGAATGGTCTATTAGAGTTGGTTGAGTTTTCCCTCAAAGCACAGGACTCTGCTGTTCACAGGCCTCACTGGTCAGCCATGATACTCCTGCCAAGGCCTCTTCATAGAGCCTCTTATTTATATCCAACCAACTTTCATTAATTTTAGCATTGAATTAATCATAAACATATTGCTACTTCCTTGTAAATTGTAAGTATTCAATATGACACACTTTTGCTATCTCAGTATTTCTGGTGCTGAAAGCCAGCTCTTCTTAAAAAGAGTTGTTTAGTGTTCCTATGTATTGACAGACAGCTTGACAGAGAAGCATATCACCCCAACATCACAGCATTTCAGGACATTTCCAGCTATCCAGGTTTACCACATGACATTACAGAAAAGAGTAATATCACCAAGTTTCTCTTATTTCTCAGATACTCTGTGAGCCAGTAATTCATCATAGATACCAGTATGAATTAACATTACCGATAAGTAATATTTACTATCTCTAATGCCAAAATAGAGCAGAAAACCATCCTGAGCTAGGAGCTCCTGCTTTGGAGATAAGGTAGTTTTAACCTCCTGCCTGAAGGTAAGGTGTTGCTAATATGGACCAGGAACCCATCTCCTCTTCAGAATCAAACTCTTATTGACAGTTTATCAACACATCTAAGCTCTGTTTGTGTGTTCTGCTTGCAAAGGAAAAAGTACAGTTTGAGGCTGTCCTCAAAAACTGCAGACTTGTGGCTATGTCATGAGGACTAGTGAAGGTCCAGAGAACTTCTGCTCCAGGTGTGTAAGTACTGGCCAACTGGCCTTCATTTGTTCATTTGTTTTTGTAGATCATTGGGAGTAAATACTCACAAAGCAGTTTATCCTCTAGAATGGGAGGGAGAATGCTTTATTAGAATCATCATAAGAGAGATGATGGAGACTTAACTAACAACGATACACCAAGCTGGATGGTGCAGTTGACAAGCTGCCGGAAAAGGATGCCATCCAAGAGGGGCCTTGACAGGCTGGAGAGATAGGCTGATACAAACCTCATAAAGTTCAACAAAGCCAAGTGCAAGGTGTTGCACCTTGCTCAGGGCAATCCCAAGCACAAATATAGGCTGGTCAGAGAATAGATAGAGAGCAGCCCCGAGGAGGAGGTTTTTGCTGATGAGAAGCTCAACATATGAGACAGCTTATCTTTGTTAATGACCCGGACTATGGGAGACGATTTACCCCCAGCAAACTGTGGACAATACCAAATCAAAGGTGGAAGTTAATATGAGTTATTGATGAGTTGCAGTTCAGACAGTCAGGTGGTTCTAATAAAGCTAAAGAGTTTGAGTCTTCTACTAAAAACTGAAGTGTGAACTTCAGTCATGCCTCCAAGATGAAAAAGAAAAAAGACATAAAACATGGTAACATATGCACCCTAGCTCAAATGACTGAAAAGGTTCAAATTTCTTTTACCCAAATGATAACGCTGTCATATTCTCTTTGATAATATTCATGACACCACTGTAATTAGCACTTATGTGTAACATCTTGACTCCAGTCATTTCAACAGTTTTCAATTATGGTTATGAAACTTCGCAAATTAAACACAGTTATGTTACATTATCTTCTCACAAACACATTCTGCATAGCCACCCACTGAGGTGTGTACAATAAGCTGTACTAGGACAAAGAGAACTCCACTGGAAGACTTCTCTATTCACCACATGCTTGGAGCATAAGTTACTTTTTACAAGCCTGGCTAAAAAGAGTACAAAAGTTTAAATTATGTTTAGTATAAAGCCGTTGGCTAGAAGTTACATTGCCGCACAGATCTTGTGAGGCATCTGAGGAGTTTAGTGGTTTACTCTTGGGTTTTACACTTCTGTGCAGCAGAAATATTTAGCTGATAATTTAGAAGTGTCAGTGGAGTTTGTAATTATATACTGGCTGTGTATCATGCCCACAGATAAACCAACACACTTCATAAAAAAAGATTTATTTTCTTTACAGATTTATTTTACTTTGAAATTATGATATTACTAACACATTCCAATTTGTTGCAAAAAACTTTTTCTAATCCTCCTCCTCAGAGGAATGTTTCCTAATGTATCTCAAAAGCTTTTGGAGAAAAAAGAACATATAATATTCATCTTTTCTAAACAGAGTCTGTAAGCAGGATTTCAGGGGAGGATTTTCATGACTGGCTTACCACACTGAATGCACTTAACACATCTGAAATAAACAACTAAATGAATCAGATACATGCTGCAATTCGTCAGCTATGGATTAAGACAGTAGCATACAGAGACAGCAATTGGTGTCCCTGACCAACCTTCAGTCACACTTGCTGTGGCACCGAGTAGACCTCTGCACAGTGAGACAGCACCACTT
>PPHD01019491.1:0-14079 GCA_002909625.1 Bambusicola thoracicus | reverse complement strand
ATGCCCCATCCCTGGAGGTGTTCAAGGCCCGGTTCAATGGGGCCCTGAGCATCCTGGTCTAGTATTAAATGGGGAGGTTGGTAGCCCTGCATGCGGCAGGGGGGTTGGAGCTTGATGATCCTTGAGGTCCCTTCCAACTTGGGCCATTTTGTGATTCTGTGTAAAAAACAAGTTATGAAAAAGTATTTCCAAAATCATCAAGTATAAATTAAAGAAAAGCTTTTAACATATTTTTCACATTTTCAACTCTCAGTTTTTATTGGACATTTGAGGACAAATGGGTGGAAATCAGCATGGCCTGAAGCCAACCCACCACCTTATAAAGAAAGTGCAGTAATTATATTAATTAGCCTCACTCCACAACGGACACGAGGACAATATCAGAGTCCTGAAGAATATTTGCACAGTCAGTGGAAGGAAAGCTGAGGGGAAGAAAGAAGGCAGGAAACAGTTAATCAATCTTAACAGCTGAAGAGATTATAAAAATTGGAAGAGAAAAGAAGTGTTGAGAAATCAGTTACTTGTAATGAAAAGGAAAATAAAATCAGTAGTAAGAGAGACTGAAATACACAGAATAACAGGAAGACAGCCACAAAATGTAATCATAGAAGAGGAGGAAATTGCACCCTCGTGCAAATAACAGCCCTGGCCTTTCTCAGGCAGAGCTGTCACTCCCGGGAAACCCTTCAGATTTTGGGAAAGTTGACAAAATGAGAGAAAAGCGCAAGGTATGCTATCAAGAGTGAAAAAGTATGGACTTAGGTTAACTGACTCTCTGTAACATCTCATTTCCTAGTATTTTGCTAAAAAGACACTCAGAGCAATCCTATCACTTTCTCCTCTGAACTAGACAACGAGATATTCCTCCCTTTCTTTGCTTTCTTACAAGCCTCTCTTACTTTAACCTATTTCCTTTGCAATGAGGTCCAGACTGTGCTCCTTGCCCATACGTGAAAATCCCAAATGAGAGCTGCTCATTTCCTTGAGCCAGCCCTGCCACAGCATTAAGTAAGCTTGGTGGTTTGCTCCACCACCTTTCAGCAACCTGGCCTACCCCTGACCTCCTTGGCAGGGGAATACTGCGGTCAGCCAAGCCCTGGCTTAGCCCAAACCCTGTTTGATCAGCAGCAGATTATGCTAAGAGCTTTCCTATCTGAGTACAGCATGTGAGCATTCAGGCTGGCTTCTGCCTTCCTGTTGTAATGACACGATAATTATCAGCAGCACACGCACCTTCCACAGATACCTTCTGAGCTAAGGACCAAAGCTCTCCTATCATCAACAGTTTCCATGTCCCTGGAAGAGGGATCTGCATGAAAAATTGTGGCATGAAGCCACTACCTTATCACACACCATAGGATACTTTTTGAGAAGCAAAGCTATTAGCCATGGCTGCTGCCTACAGAAATAATACTGCTTCCTTCTGATAAGCAAAGTCACTGTTTGGAATGTGACTTCATCTTATTCTGTGCTGTTGCACAAACCAAGGCTGTTATCTTGGAGACAAGGACAATAGTAAAAGTAATCTATTCCCATGACTTTCATAGTATCTGTTATCTTGCTGAAAGACAGAAAGTTTTGCAACCGAAGTCTGATGTCACATCTGGCACTGGTGGAACCACACCATGTCCAGAGCTGTCCTCATTCTAGCACTTGCTATCTGTGACAGTAAGCTCACGCCACTTCTGTCTTACCCTTACACATTAACAGTGAAAGTACCAGCTGAAAGTTGAGCACCCCACAGCTGGAAACATAACTTCTTGAACTGACTGATTTCAGAGTAACCGTGAGACGATAGACAAAAAATAAGGCAAATGCACTATTACGAAGGCATTTATGGCACACATTCACACATCTCCATATATAGCAATACTAAGATATAGTAAGAGGAGCAAGAACAGTAAGCAGTGTGCTCAGGTGGCCAAGAAGGCCAATAGCATCCTGGCTTGTATCAGCAGTAGTGCAGTCAGCAGAACCAGGGAGGTGATCATCCCTCTGTACTCAGCTCCGGTTAGGCCGCACCTCGAGTGCTGTGTTCAGTTCTGGGCCCCACACTATAAGAAAGACATCAAGGCCCTGGAGTGTGTCCAGAGATTGGTAATGAAGCTGTGAGGGGTCTGGAGCGCAAATCTGATGGGGAGCAGCTGGGATTGTTCAGTCTGGAGAAGAGAAGGCTCAGGGGAGACCTTCTCTCCCTGTACAACTGCCTGAAAGGAGGTTGTGGTGAGGTAGGGGTTGGCCTCCTCTCCCAGGTAACAACGATAGGATGAGAAGGGCTACTCAAGAAATAAGTATGGCTCAGTGCAAGCATTTCAGTAATATGCAGGGCTTTTAGTAAAAGAGGGAGATAACACCACAGAATATTTGGAGTATGGAAGGCAACTGAATAGCATGCTTAGAAATATGCAGCATTTAAAAAACAACAACAACAACAACAATCTAATTCCATTAATCTGAAAAGACCTCAGAGATCAGCTATGACACAATCCAGCCGGGACAGAAGAATATCATGAAACACATTACAGTTATTTCAGATTGAAGCATAATCCAGTGAGAGGGTATTGAAATGTTGCAATACAAAGCTGGGGCGTGGGGACAGGCTAAAGATTAGCTAAATGTTTAGTGATACTGGGCCTGCTCATTGTTATCATAGATTCATGGAATGGTTTGGGTTGGAAGGGACCTTAGAGATAATCTGGTTCCAACCCCTCTGCTATGAGCAGGGACCAATATGCTTTGGTTCAGCCTTCATAACAAGGGGTTAAGTTGCATGTCTGCATTCATTGCTGGTGTTTGACTCACGTGATACAGGTGTTTTTCGCTTGCTTGGCTAGCATGGGCTATTGAAAGTTATCCAAGAAAAAGATGACCAAAGCATAAGATCAAATCCAAAAAATAGACTTTATGATTCATGGTAATTTTACCAGAGACTTTTATCCCATTTTTGGACCTTGCTTGCCCTGTGTGTTTAGCTTACATGATTTTCCTTATTCAAAGACTGTTCAAGACTTCCTAAAAACTGTGGTCAAAGAGTGTACAAAACTCCTTGTACAGCACTTCACTCAGCAAGGCCCTGTTCTCAGCTGGTTGCCCTATGAGCTAATGTGGCATAAATAGCAGCTGGAAAGCTAAGACAGAGCACTCAGACCTCAAGTCCAACCTTTGCACACACATAGCTCAAGCACACAGGGCACCATCATGCTGTGAGAGCGCGATAGAATTAAATCAGCTGTGATGCTCAAATTTATCCTTTCCAATGCTCTGTCATTCAGCTCTTCAGTGGAAGACATTTCAGACTACACAACTGAGCTTTATTTCAGTTTTTCTAGTCTTGCTTGTTGCTTTAATCACTCCAAGTTGCTGTGACAACAGACTGGTCTTGAAAGGAAAAAGCTCAAAGAATCTGAGCAAGGGACATAAGGACATAGGAGTCCCAGTCCTATAATGCAGAGAAGGGGCAGCAGGAGATATTCATGTGAGAAAAGAGGTCTCCAGAGCACTGTGCAAGAAGTGAGATGATCAAAGAGACTATGAAAACAGTGTAGATGGAGACTTTAAACAACACTTGTATTTCTATAATGAATTCATCCTTTGTCTATCTTGGAATTTAATCATTATCACTAAAGCTGTTTCTTATTAGTTCATGCTCTATCTGCAATAACATGCAACAGCCTACTCTTTGCTTTCCTATTGGTGAAAGTGACCAAACTTGAGATTTAGGATTTGACTTATTGGTGATTCATTACAAGTTGGACTTGTGGTTTGAATCATCCTGACTCTTTTATATGGTTAAAGTCAGGTTTTGGTTTCCTGCTTTGCAATAGTATTTCCTAGAGTTAGAGTGGTGAATCCTGTAGGCGGGGCTCTGGAAAAGCCTTTGAAAAACAGGTTTGACTCCTTCAAGGAAAACCACCACCTAAAATTCCAGCAGCTAAAAGCAAAGCGCAGTCTTATAGCCTGCTTGGGAACCACACTTTGTCTCACACTTCACACTGTTCAAGAGCTTGTCTTCTGTTGCAGTAGTGACTCAGCTTCTTTACATCACCTACTCCCAAGTTAAAACCACCCAGCACAGGAGCAGAAAGCTATTGCATGTGGAACAGAGCAACGCTCAGTGCCATTGCTATTAGCTGTGCCAGTGGCACTCAGGCCCTAAACCACAAGTTTGGTTGGAGCATAAAGTAACATTTCACCTGGAGTCAAAGATAAGCAGGAGCAAGCTGCTGAGTTATGCTGCACTGGACCTTTCAGAGGTTTGTACAAATAAAGAAAACCTTTGCCAAATGCAAAGGTAACAAAACAATAGAACGCAGGTTTGATGTGGGCGTTTCTAGGTTAACTGTACTAGTCTGCATGACAAGAAACAGAAAGTGTTTCCCTGAAGCCATTTGACAACATAAGATATTGAGTCACGTAGACTCATCTTACCTGCTCATTTTCAACAATCACGCACATTTTACTTTTCCTGAGAAGTTCACGTGCCTGCTTTGGGCTTTGAGGGGGTGATTCTTCTGAACACAAAACCCAGAGGTTTCTCCCAAGTCAGACCACCCTCGTCCCTGAGGTCCTCATCCCTGCTCCATTAACAAAGCGCTTCTTGCTACCTCCTTGTAAATCTTACCTTTTCCATTTCCTCTTGCCTGCAGTCCACTCCCAAACTCCACCATTTCCCTCTGTTTCCACTGTAAGGTTCTAAAATGCCTTTCATTTTCCCACACAGGCATCAATCCCCCAAGTATTTTTCGTTTATGTAAACTCCCCAGTGCTTTATAAATGCTTTGATTTCCCCTTTTTCTCTCTGAAGAGATAAAATGATACTTCTTCCATCCCTCAGGTTCCATTCTTCTTTGCCCATGAATATAGGTCAGTGAATTTAGACCACAGTGTTGCTCCACTGGGTGACTGTTCCATTCCACAGTAAATACGGCAGGGCATCTGGTTTAACAACAGAATAACCTACAGGAGCTTGTGAGATGAGACTACTTTGGAACTCCTCAAGTGTTAAAAGACCTTGAGGCTACAGTAAGTAACACAGAAGGTAAAAGAGCACCTAAAGGCATTTTAATTTGAAATTATTCTTAATAAGGGCTCTCTTGATAAGGAAACTAAAAAGCAAGAGTTATTTGACTAGTTGAGGGACTGTATTTGACTTCTGATCATTACCAATCAGAATCAAATGAAGCTGTGAAAGCAAAATTAGGTTAACCATATCTGAAACATTTCTTGTAGTTTGAAACCAGGAAATTTTCTATCACTGTTTGAACATTTCTGACAGTTAGATTAATTATGTCGATATCTTTCATCAAACTGCTGTCATTTTTCCATATACAGATATATGGATAGTCTATACTGTATTTCGCTGTTTACATTACAACACAACGTAATACCTTATTTTAAATATATTTTAAAAGATTTTGTAAATATGAACTGTCATAGTAATGGCTTGCAAAAAAAAATGGGAGAAATTAATCAGTGCATAAGATTGTTTTAGAGAACAACATCTGAAAGCAGTTAGACTGAGAGTACACCCCACCTCAGCATCCAAAAATGGAAACCTCTCAAGAAGGATCTGAAATCAATAATACTACAGTCTATCCTGTGATGTACACAGATGGTGATGTTGAAAGCAGAATGCCAGCATACAGAATCTCAGTGTTTGGCAGATCGCGGGCAAATGAATTAATGGCATTTCTAGTAGCGTAACGCCCTGCAAATACGCTGCCTCGCGGAGTACTTGTCAGCAATATTCATCTAGGAAATAATGAGTCCCTGCAAAGTTCTTTCACACTCTTTCACCAGATGGCCAGGGAAGATTGTCAGCTAAAATCACGCTGTTTCAGCACTGAAGAAAATGCCGAGGAGTTACGTTTTATGCTCTCCTGTGCAAGATTTGGGCATGCTATGCTGGACAAGAGGCTTCACTCTCCCAGGTACTGCGTACCAGTATGGCACAAAGCACATCCGACCATTTCCTGAGCATCGCCGCCAAGTGCGCTTCACACCCAAACGTTTGCAAGCCGCTCTGCAGAAAGTTGTGCCATCTGCCAAAAAAACAGTGCTTCTCAGAAGAGAATGAGATCACAATTCATATATTTAGAAGCAAATTCAACCACAAAAGAGACAGCTTAAAAAGAGAAATATGTTAAGAACAGCTCGCAGGGGTTGTACGGTCATGTGGCAGGCCCAGCTTTATGTTCAGCTGACCTCCGCTTTACCTCTCACTTCACTTTGCCCTCAGGCAAAGATTTGAGGAACTTTTCAGTGACATATTAACTGTCCCCACAAATACCTAATACTGTTTTACTCTACGCCATATGCCATTCTGACCAGCTACTGATTTTCATGGAAGCTCGGTACAGCAGAAGCATATGGCTGGCACAGAGTAATCCAGCAGAAGTACATATGGCCTAGAAATAACGTGCAAGCACTGCAATATTATAACATACCTTCAATTATCTGTGGGTTCCCTCTATCCTAGAGCTAGCTCCAAGGCTCTGGAAGTCAGAAGATAGTGTATTTTCTTAGGAACCCACAACATGCTGAAATGCATGCAGTACTGCATATGGCATTTGACAGTTCCTAAGAGGCAGCACAGGGAATTCTGGAAAGTCAGTGCTTCTCCTTTGAACAAGGGGTGGTGTGCCTGATTTGGCTGATGATGAGAAAAAGGAAACAAAATAGGGCAGTGAGCAGCACTGTTGTGGCTGTAGTGGAGGAAGAATTTCCATTTCAAAGCTGGGTTTGCCATGGCCTACTTCTCCACTATAAATACTAGCTGCAAGTTAAAACCTGGCTCAGAGAGTTCAACTGCCACACTTAGGAATGAAAGACTGAAACAAGTTGCTAAAAAATTGAGAAAGAAGAAAATAGATTGTTAGTACAAATATATTAAAACAAACAAACAAACTGCTGTTCTTTTATGGGAGCTGAGCTCTTGTCTGCTTGGCTTTCATAAGATGCCAACAGCAATGCCACAACTGCATACCCTCCTGCAAAGATGGTGACTACAAAATCCAAGATATCTTTTTACATGAGTTTGTCTTCAGTAGAAAGTCATCTTGAATCAGACACAAAAAAAAAGGTTTAAATTTGCAGTTTCAATGTTGACAGTCCCTAAGTGTCTGGTACAAGAAAAATCATTTTCAGCTACGCATCAGTCTAGTCCCAGGCAGAGCTGGCCTCAGGGCTTTGATACATTGCCAGAATTTGGCCTGACGGATGAAGCCTGCTCAGTCACTAACTGATGGATCAATACAGCCAACCCTGCCTGGTGATGTCCAAATGTAGGATGATGTCCTTTGGAAAGTCTCAACAGAGGTTTCAGCTATCTAGTACACACTACAAATACATAAAAGACTGATTTACCATGATGTTCCCTCAAAATCACGTGCTGCCTAACGCAATACTTTGACCACTTAGGATTAGGCTGAATTGAAATTCTCTGCCAGGAGCAGGAAAGATGTCTTTCATGATTTTCCACGCTACTGCCTGCAGTCCGTTTACAGAGGAGAGATGCAGAAGCCTACAAGACTTAATGCAACCATGCTACTTAACTTTGAGAACAGGGCACAAAACTGAAAGGTGCACAGTACGCAATAAAAGCCAAGTGTTTACTACCCTGTGTGGCTCCCTGTATCTTTCCATCATCCATTAAGTGATGTGTCTAACATCTGTTGTGTACAGCTCATTTACTTCCTCATCTTGTTGGATTACCTATAGATACATGGCTTATTTCCCACTTTATATGCAACCATGACCTTAGTTGCCTTTGGTAAATTAATCAGTATGCGGCTTGCATTTTTCAATAGTACAAAGGGTTTTCTGTGGATAATGAATACTAGCAGTGATCACTTCTCATCTCACAGTCACTGTGAGAACAACGTCATAATCACTGGGGAGCATTGGGGAGCACAGAGATTAGGTCAGAGGAGTGATCCTTTGAAGTGTCTGCACTCTGGTTGACATCTACCATAAGCATTAGGGAAATTTGGGGTTTCATTTTCTCTGCAGGAGCAATGAGCAATTCAGGCAACAAAGTAGTCAAAGAGGAGATAATTAAAGATGGCTTGTTTAATAATACGCTTTGTGAAAATCAAGTTTAGAGTTTGGAGATTCTTATTTCAGGAGATTTCAGGAAAATTTCCTCTTCAATAGGAGAAATTGCTTTCTGAAGATAGAGAGATGTGAGAAGCACTAAAAATGTTAAGACGCATATTAGAAAACTCTGATAACATTTTATGATTTAAAAAATCATGACAGCTCCATTGCAATTTACATACAAAGGCAAAAATTTGCTAGTTCTATAGCCTGGTTTGCACTGTTCTCTACAAAATGCAGAAACTTTAGCAGTCCAATTGTAAAATCCAAACTGATTTCTCCAGAAATCTGCAATTTAGACACTATTCTTCTTTTGTCACACGGTCAGCATTGCTCTCAGCAAAGATTTAGATTAATATTCAACAGTGGTTAAATTGTCAAACAACATCACGTTTCCCTATGCTTAGTCACTAAGAAAGCAAGAATAATGCCCCGGTGATATTTCTCAATATTGCTGTAAAGCTGTACTGCACACTGCATGCATACATGCAGTGGATTCAGAGCATCAAGCAGGTATCTATGTTGATGTGCTCCTTAACAGGACTGTAATTTCCAGAAACCGTTTCAGAGCTTGCCATGGTGCCCTAGTTCAAACTGAAACAGCATGTTGCAAAGATATGGGACTGTAAAGTTTGTGTCAGCTACCTCTGCTAGGTTCAGTCACTCATCTTAAGAGATGAGAACAGCCACAGAAATGAGGTCTTGCTCTCTGGCCAGCCACCAGTCAATATGGGGTCATGAGGCAGTACAAAGGTGCACATCAGTGGGTGCAAGGGTCTGAAGTAGACAGCAGTCCCCATCAAAGTGTGTCTCCTCCTCCTTTAGTTTCAGTACTAGAGACAGCAGCTGCTAGAGGAGCTGACATTTGTCTGCTTTACCTAAAGAGGGGAGAGATCAATTTCACCTACCTTTTCATGCCTGCAGACACTGTTAATAAACTTCTGCCTTTCAGGCATTTAATATTAGCATTCAGACTTTGCAGTCCACAGGGAGAAATAACCACTGTAGCCATCTAAAATTGGTTTAGTGATTCTCACCCCAGTAACATCTATGTTTGTGCACTGACCGATGAGAATCTAAGCAGCTACTTCCAACATGGATGTCAACACAGGTCTGAAGGTAAGCAAGACAAGGGCCAGCCAGGATATAGTGGCTTTTATTAGTCAGTCTCACCAGAAAAAAAAAAAAACTAAATATCTGCTATATCTTGAGCCCAGAAAGAAAGGAGGAGACTATAAAACTACATCACCTTCCCAGGTCTACTGATCAATAACCAAAGTTTGTGGCAGGACATTGTTTATACCCCCTACCTCCAGTAACAAGACCTGTGATGTCTATCCAAACAATCATCAGAACACGAAGTTGGTAGTTGTGAGCCACCAACTGAAACACAGTGTATTTGGAGAAGGGAGACAGGATAAAAAATAATTAGGATAAGAGCAAAATAGTCTCAGTTCCTTCCCAGCAGACAATTAAAAGTCAGCAAATATGCGGCAGGGACAGAGAGGAAAAAGATGGAAAATGAAAGCTTTAGTTCCAGTGAACATTACTTCTCCAAAAAAAAAGAAGGCTTTTCTAGGCCAGCAGGAAAAACACAGTCTTTCAGCTATGTAAACCTTTAACAATGGGTTGGCAGAATCCCCGTCCTCAGTACAGTGAGATCAGGACCACAGAAGCTTCTCCTCAGCAGAGGTGCTCCAGGCTCTTCAGCAACTTGGTGGCCCTCCGCTGGGCTCTCTCCTGTATGCCCATGTCTCTCTGGTACTGAGGGGCCCAGAACAGGACCCAGCATTCCAGCTGCAGCCTCACCAACACTGAGTAAAGGGGAAGGATCACCTCTCTTAGATTGCTAGCCATGCTTTGCCTCACGCAGACAAGAATACCATCAGACTCCTTAGCAGCAAATCACTCTGCTGGCTCATGTTCAACTCCATGTCCACCAGGACCTTCAGACCCTTTTCTGGAGAGTCGCTTTCCAGCTGGGTGCCCTCAGGTTCCTGTGGCTGTTCCTCCCCAGGAGAAGCACTCTGCTCTTCTCCTTATTGAATGCCGTGAGGTTCCTCTCAGGCCCTCTCCAGCCTGTTGAGGGTCCTCTGGATGGCTGCACGGCCCTCGGGTGAGTCAGCCACTGGCCCAATTTCTGTGCCATTCACGAATTTACTGAGGGTGCCCTCAGCCCCATCATCCAGATTGTTAAAGAAGATGTAAAACAAGACTGGACCCAGTACTGACCTCTGTGTCAATGGCAAAGTAACTTTGCTAGTTACTGCCCTCCAGCCAGAATGCACCACTCACCACTACCCTCTGAGCCCGGTCATTCTCGTTTTCAATCCACCTCGCTTTCTGCTCATCCAGCCCCATACTTCAACAGCTTCTCAATGAGGATCTCACTGGAGGTTGTGTCAAAGACCATACTGAAATCCAGGAAGAAAATATTCACTTCACACACACCCCCACTCCTGTCCACAAGGGCGATGATTTCATTGTAGAAGCTAATCAGGTTGGTCAGGCACAACTTTCTCTTGGTGAATCCATGCAGACTACTGACGATTCCTTCTCCTTTATGTGCCTAGAAGTGGTTTCCAGATGAGCTATTCTGTCACCTTCCAAGAGACTGAGGTGAGGCTGACTGGCCTGTAGGTCCCCAGCTCCTTTTTCTTGCCCTTCCTGAGGAGAGAATTGACACTTGCTTTCCTCCAGTCTTCAGGCACTTCTCTCAGTTGTCACAATTGAGCAAAGATTACAGAGAGTGGCCTTGCAATCACATCTGCCCACCCCTTTACACTTCTGGGCACACTGCATCAGGGCCCAAATATCATGTTCTATGTAAAAGAGAGAGCATCTTTTACAGCATGACAGCTGCTGACATTGAACGAAACTTTCCAGAACAGGGTAAGGAGAAAATAAGTTTGTTTAAGATTACATAAGAGTTTTTCAGAAGAAAAAAAAAAAAAGATTTTTCCCCTTTATGGTAATAGGGAAGGAAATGTGAGGTCATGAAATGACACATACTCCTTTCATATTTCATTAAGCTTCCTAGTTTGTTTAGCTGGAAGAAATAATTCATGAATTATCAACACCCTGAAAATAGGAACTTACCTATTTCATTTGCAGCTGACCATCAGAATGACAATCTGATGAAATGTGCTTCTTGCAAAGCACACTGATTCCTTCAGCTGAAGAGATTTTTTGGTGTGGTTGGCTTTTCTTTTGAAAATGTAACAGCGTTTTCTGTACTTATTGTGGAAGAAATTCAGAAATGAATGGCATAACAAACAGAACAGGTTAGTCACAAAGCACTCAATCACATCGTTTATTCCTTTATACGCTGTTTATCTTCTAGTATATGCCACAAGAAGCAGTCATTTAAATAAACAACTTCTTTAGTAGGTAATAAAATGTTACTGAGTTTCCAGGCTCACAACATGTGCTACAGCTATAAATCAAACTTACTCTGAACTTGTGCTAATTTGCAGCACTGGAAGGCATTTTAGGATTTAAAATGGATGTGGTGGATTTTTATTTCTCTATGATCTCTGTTGCTGAAGCAATCCTGACAAGGGCTTAGGTGTTTGGAAGTGTGGTGGTGCCTTTCCAACAGTATCAGCTGTTATAATAAACGATACTACCTTTCCTGCAAACCTTGCCTTATTTTTGCATTGATCAAGCTTTTAAATGAGTACAAACCACTTTCTGATGTCACAGTTATTGCTAAAAGCGTTCTGCTATAAACTACCAACAGCAGTGCACTGGGAAAATCTGCCAAGAGGTTCTGCAGAAATGATTTTGATTGACACTGCCATTCCAGATAAAGAAGAGCAGAGAAATGAAAGCAGCATCTCTCAGTGTCCTGGCCTCCCCAGTTAGGAGATGCATTCACGTTCCTAGCAGCCCTCTATCCAGAGGTGGTGGCCTGCTCCTCTCTCTCTGAACGAGAAGCCAGACTGCCTTTTTCAACCAGAATCTTTTCTTTTGATGAAGATCATGACACCTGTGAGGAAGGTTGGGATGTCTGTCCACATCAATGGCCTGTGAGGTCACAGTACTACCAGAAGGTTTTGGAAGGCATACTTTGAACCTGCACAAGTAAATTCAGTCCAGTACAGCTGGGTTACACTCTCTCAGAACTTTTTGGTGGACAAAGAAACATTTCAGGTTGGATATTAGGACAAGTTTCTTCTTAGAAAGAGTTGCCATGCATTGGAACAGGCTGCCCAGGGAGGTGTCATTGTTCCTGGAAGCGTTCAAAAAACGTGGAGATGTGGCACTGATGAAAGTGGTTAGTGGGAATGGTGCGGATGAGTTGGTGGCTGGACTAGATAATCCTGTGGTCTTTTCCAAACTTAATGATTCTGTGATTCTATTCAGCCCAGGTCAGCATTTGCTGGGGAATCTGAGGCATTTTCTGTAGAGCAGTTTGCACTTTTGTTTAATTATAAAAATAAAAAGCAATTAAGAGATGAGAACTTTCTGCCCTCTACACTTCATGTGAAATCAGGGTTGCTCCCAGAAGAGAAACAAAGGAATCACAGAACAATTTTAGATGGAACATGTACCAGGCAATCAAGAGAAGAGGGAATGACACGAGGCCAACGCTGGCGGCATGGCTCATGCTCAGGCGCACTGGTGGTGCCAGTAGAAGATCTCAAGCAAAGCAATCAAACATTAGCTCTGTTAACTCAGATGAATCACCCAAGATGCTCCTACAAACCAACAAGCCTTTGGAAACTCTTCAGATAGGAGAGGGGAGGTTAACAGCAGACAAATAGAGTTCTCTGTCTTTAAGACTTTAAGTACTGGCTTGGGCACCTGTAAAAACTTAACCAAAATCCATGGGGAAATCACCATATTCTTCAACACATTTTTAGATTAAAGTTTCAGCAGCTGAGAAGTTGCTTTGTCCTCTCAGACCAAGGTCTTTTTTATTGCTGTGTTGCTGACACAGAAACTTCGATTTTTTTAATTCCCATTTCATGTTATAATCCTTCTTCCTCATTGTATTATCTTACTGCTACTTATCTATGTCATTATTATTATAACAGAAAGTGAAAAACTGCATGAAGAAAATTACAATAATTAAACTTGTATATGAAATGGAATATCTTTAACAATTTACTACACTTCCTTGCAGAGCCTCTTGCGATGGTATGTATGAACAGGGAATGGGATTTTCAAGCAGGGCCTATGGGAGAAGGCATCTAATTTTTATGGAAACATTAGCCATGAACTGCAAGCTAATAGAAGTTTTCAGAGATCAGAAAGGAAGGCTGTATTTTCTTGTACGTTACATCCACTTCTTGTAATTGATTTTTTACTTTTTCAGGGACAGTCTAACATTTTTCAGTTGAAACTAGGTCTCATATTTCAAGCAATCCCATTACATTATGGAGTAATGTATTGTTGAACGCACTGCTGGCAGGTTCCAGCTCTGCACAGATGAACAGGTTGCCCTGTACAGCTTCAGATGTCACTGTCATACCAAGGAAAAACATCCCAGGATGAATAGACAAATTATAACAAATACATTCAGAACAGAATTTTTACTCTCTTTCCACTGACTGAATGAAGAATTGTGTCCATGGAATGGGATGACTTGTACAATTGCATTGCCTCTTGGCTAGAATAAGCCTTTGCCAGCCAGATGCGCCTGAGGAATGGCTGCTTGCAGCATAAACCTGATGTAATTTGATACACAGCATGGTGCACAATCAAGATGAAATGATCCTTAGATGATTCTTTCATGTGCAAATCATTTCAGGAGGACAATTTTAATAGTGATTTGTTCTTTTTGATTAAGTTCTTTGGACTGTTTTTCAGATAACGAGCAATTGCACCCATCAGAAGTAGCTACTTCCAGCTTAATATTTTATTAATCTTTTACTTGGGCCCAATATCCTAAGACACCAGAGAAGCTTGCTATCAATGGAATGCTCAGTACTGAAGGCGCTTTCCAGACTTGAATTTCACAGTGTCTTCACATTA
>PPHD01019490.1:0-14079 GCA_002909625.1 Bambusicola thoracicus | reverse complement strand
ATAGAAGTTATCACACTGCTTATCTAGCAAAGTGGTAAAATGGCATATGGCTATTATATACACATATGCAATCTCATAAATGCAATTACAGCATCTTTTCCATGAGTATATCATTTTTGGTCAGTCATTTTTGTTCCTTAATAGAAGTTACATGCTGAGAGTAAAGCCAGATAAAGAAGTAATGCTACCTGATGTCTGTAGTACAGAGGATCAAGATGTAAAAAACAATTCCGATGAAAAGAGAAAGTTTGCTGTAACTCTAGAAGATAAAGAAACTTTTGAGACTTTGCGGATGAAAACTACCAGATATGCTATTGCCTTATTTATGACTAAATTTTAGATCTGTGATCTAAAGTGATCTATTATGTCCATTTTAGCTAGTTTGGAAAAGCAGCAATAATGTAATCACAGCAGTAGCAATCAGCTATTTAAACACCTGTAAATATTTCAGGCTTGATTCCTACCTACCTAATAGCTTAATATGGACGCAGAAATGGACAGAATCTTGAAGGATTGGAATCAGTATTTTTGATCACTTAAAAGCCTTTCTGAAAAAAAAATCTTAAATATTTCTCTAGGAGTAACTTCTAAAAATCTAGACTAATCAATAAGGGATGAAGATAGGAAGAAAAATTGGAAAATAAATAAGCATAGGATGGAGTCCATTATAAACATTACTGATGGTGCAAATTTTAGGTATCTTTATTAGATGCCTCAAGTGCTAATTAAATGCATGAAGACTTAGGACTAAAAATACTTGGAAGGTACATTTGAGATATTATATTTTAAAAAATTATATTCTGGTGGAAATTCAGATTTTTTTTTTTTTAATGGGTTGATATTACTCTTCAGAAACTATTTTTGTGAAAGTAGAATAGAAGTAATTCACATAAAATTCACACTGGCCTGACATCTACAAATCATGATTACTGTCAACAAATAGGCAATAAGGTGTTCTTAGTTTTTAAGTAGAAGTCATGCAGAGTAAATTAGAAAGCTGGGGGGAAAAAGAAAAGCAACAACACAACATTAAGTGAGAGATCTCAGTAAAGATGGAACAACAGTAACAGGTCTTACATGTCTTAAATGTTCATTAAAAGTAAGGAACCTGGGAAAGATTTTCAGATGGAGTTTTGTTCAGGAGGTAATACTGAATGGAAAATTACATAGCAATTTGCAAACTGATTGAAGAAGGAAAAATATTCTCATAGTAAATAGTTTCATTTACACTAATAAATAATTTTATATCATGTCATAGGTTGTGAATAGTCCATCTGTATGCAGTCCAGAAGCCACTAGACAAATCCATGCATCAGTTTTCAGTATCAGTGAAACCACAGTACTGTACATGGTTCATGTGGGCTTCATGCTGCTTGCAACTATCCTTTGCATGCAGTCTGAGTCTACTAATCTCACTTAACATCAAGTGAGGTGATATATTGTTAGCTTGACTTTAATGACATTCAGTCTTTGTGACCAGGTGGGCTACAGGGTCAGCTATGTCAGGGCACGTTTATTTCTGATCCACAAGTTGAGCATGGAAGTACATTGGCTCAGATTTTCCCTTCATCTGCCCTGAAATTCATTGCAGACAGAGGCTAGGTTTACATTACATTTAGCATACTACCTGTAGCATGGTCTGTCTTTGATCTGAGGAAAAAAAAATAATATTTTAAATAGTCCTTTTCAAAGGAATGTAGTAGTCACTCTACATTCTCTTTTGAGCCACTCCAGGGAATACTGAATTTTTTAAATACCATGGATAGGGTTGAACTGGAATAATGCTGAATTCAAGTTTAGTACTGAATTTAACTCTCTTCTTCTCAAGTTTATATACTCATGGTTACACCATTCGTCAGGGAATCACAGAATTGTGTTTCCTTTGATAAACAGAAGTTCTTACAAAATGCTTACTATGAACTATTCTATTGTAGACAATAACATGGAAGGTAGACAAAAATTTTACTTTGGCCTTCTTCAAAGGAAAAGTGTCATCCAGAGCTGTACTTTTGGCAGGCACTAACTAGTAGAAGGATTCTACTACAAGTATAGTATTCCTAAGTCTTACAAGCTAAGCAAGATTTCTGTAATCACAGGAACTCCATTCTAGAACAATATTATATATAAAGAGTTTGGGCAATTCTTGAGCTATGCATTACATTATACTTTGCTTTTCAAAATGAGGTTTTGCATACTGTTGCCTCAGCTACATTAATGACCTTTTTAGGAACTGAATTCCTATTTAAAAACATTTAATAAATTATGTAAAGCAGTGTGACAGAAATAAGTTTTTCTTTTCAATGGCTGTTAATGGAGTGAAATAAAAATAGTATTCATGATTTTCTCAATTTTGATGGCAAATAGAGATTATATTAAAAAAAAAAAAATGCTGCTATGTTTCTGAGTATACAAAATGTATGTGAATGAAAATACAAGACCAGAAAATCTAACAACACTCTTTCTGTACAAATACATGTTCATTACTGTGTTGATATAGCAGGTAGACTCATGTGAAAATACTGAACATACAGTTAAATGCAGGAACATTTGTTACAGGTGCAAACAGATTTGGTCCCATTTCAATTACTGATATGATGATTTCTAGCCCCTAGGTACTTTCAGGGCATTGTTCAACAACAAATTAAAATGTGCTCCTGTATCTCAATCACAGGTATATTTTTTGTGGGAAGTAATTATATCCTTTTTTTGTACTTTCAAAAACTGTTCCTTTTTTACACTATTTCTTATAAAATTAATTTTTCCTTGTTCTTTTCATTTCTCTTCAACAGTGGGAATTTTTCTATCTATTTTGAAGTTTGGTTTTTTGTTGTTGTTGTTGTTTTGTTGTTTGTTTGCTTGTTTGCTTCTTGTTAGTGGCTCCTAGCCATGTACTTTCTTTTATGGATCAGAAATAAAATAGGTCAATGCAAAGTACTACACTGGGGGCTGCACATACTTTGTTTTTTTAGGTCCCTCTTCAAAACTGCAATATTTGTGCATTTAGATGAATAAATTCTGTGAGGTACTTCATATCCACAGCAATTAAGACACATCAAACTACTGTATGTATGTGTTATTGCTGTAATATGATCACAAATTTGATAATGGTCATTGACCCTCAAAGGTAACAATAAACTAAAGCTGTTTCACATTTGATCAGTGAAGAATTCATACATTTCTTCCCTCAATCATTCAGTAAACAACATTCACACTGAAGGAAATCTGCCAAAGCGGTCAGGAGATCTACCTTGCCAAACTGAAACACAGAGTGAAAAACAGGATATACACAGGTTCAAGCTGAAAACAAGGTGAAGAATGATACTGAGTAAACCATATACACTCAGGTAAAGCTAAGAACTCCTCAGAGTTCTAAAGATTTGTGTTTTGTTTGTGAGGTTGTTTTCTTGTTTATTAACAATATTAATATTATAATTATTATCATTATTATTTTACTTCTGTTCTTGTTTTCAGCAAACTCAAGGCAGGCTTTCTTACAGTTTTAAAGCTATTAGATATCTACAGCATTCTTGCTGTATTTTGTTCAGTAGGGATAAGACAAAGACTTGTAGAACATAATGCCAGAAAATATCACCACATCACCAAATTATGATGTGACCTTCCCCTTTTCTTATGTCACAAACCTTATCTATCACTCAGTTTCATACAAGCCCTAAGGTTTTAATTAGATCACAGAGTTTCAAAATAAACTGTGCTACAGACAGAGAAGATGAGATCAAGGCATTAGTAATGCCAAAGGATTCTTTGATGTTAGAAAACTGACGAAGTGAGAGCTGCCCTGATGATTCCCAAAAGCTGAACCACATCCTATGTTGCAGAGGAAGTTAAAAACACCTTTTCCCCTGTTGCACACTCACACTTACACAGAGCAACTCTGAGATCCCTGTCAGTCTATATCATGTTTGACCCTCAGAAGTCAACCAGCCTGATCTTCAACCTTGAAGCAAAACATAGCCACCAGAAACCGGAGAACAGTTTCTGTTTACAAATTGAAAATACAACTCTGAGCAACAAATTATTCCACATGTAGCTCTAGTCAACCTCCGATGCTTATGAGGAGTTCCAGCAAAAAAACAAGGAGACACAGAATGCAGCTTGTCAATTACAGCTGGACATATCTGTGAGATTGCTCACCCTGGTTTTTTAGATACAACAAGCAGTATAATTGAAGCATCAACATTTCTAGTAAAGATCATGCACATGTTTGCACTACAGGGCAGAAAGATTTAAGCTAGTCTTAAATAAGGCTAAGACTGGAAGCAGCATAGCCACGTCAGCATAGCTATTCTAGCCAAAATATAATACAGTGCAGCAACTATGTATCTGCATTGTATCCAGAACTCAGAGAACAATTTCTGTTCATCATTGTACAGATGTGTAGATCTACCACCTCATCTGGAGCTAGCCTGAAATTCTTAAACAGAATCCTGCACTGTGAGGCAGCTCACCCCTCATATATGCTTTCTATTGTTTCAGGTCACGCAAGGGAAAACTTTAAAACATTAAACACACTTGATATCTGGCAATGTAGCATCTCCTTCGCATTATTAAAAATGTCACATCCCTTTACAACAGCTACTTGATGAACAGTTTCCCTTACACTCATGGGACACTGAAGTCCTGAGTACTGAACCCTGTACACTTCTAGAATATGTCAATCACTAATTTACATCTAGAAAAAATTGTGTATTCAAAACCAGGAACAGAAGAGCAATTCTGCAGATAGTTAATGCCTGTTCTTTAAGATAATCTTAGGAAAATAGATAGATTCTACTTATTTGCATTTCTCTTCTTCTTGTTATTTTTAATGGAATTCAAGCATAATTTGAGCAAGAGTATCAATATCTTGTGCTTCCTCTCATAGTTATTCCTCTTCTTTCCATATCTTCTATATGTAATCCGAGGACTGACCTTACTAGAACTCACCTGCTTTCTTCAGAAAATCTAGTCATCTGTCCTATGCATTGGTCATTTAAAGAAAATTATAACATGGAGGGCAAAGCTTCATTAACTTCCTTCCTTATTCCCTTTGAGGAAAACCTTTTCCAGTACTGACCAGGGGTCTTATTTGTCTGACTTTTGCACTTCGATTAGTCCTTGGACACAGCAGTGAGAAGATATTTCCTGTGTTGTAGAGTGTAATAAGAGCAACAGATTTTACCCTGAGCCATGAGCCGAAGAAGAGAGGAAATTGGAATGCCTCACAGTAATTAATCATTGTATGTTGAGGCCTGTCAAAACCTTTTCTAAAGCTGATACCATTGTCAATAATCAGCTAGTACATCACCATCTGTGGTTGTTTAAAATATCCGCCTATGCTACAACCAAGATATTTTGCACTTACGCTTCATCTTTGTTTACCAAACACAATTTTCCAAAGTCCTGTCTATGCTACAGTGCTTGCCAGATGATAGTATTGCTGGTGTCAGAATCTGAGCCAAATGCTCTCACCCCTATAAGTATCCAGAAGATCCCTGAGTTGTGAAATAAAGTACCATCTAAATTACATTTGTATATAATCTAAATTCCAATGGTAAGGAAAATCTATCACCAAATGTTTCTACACTGTATTTTGACTTATGGTTAAATGAGAAAAAGAGAGGAATATCTCGGAATAGTTTCATGTCATACTGAAAGTTAAAATAAATAAAAGTTGCCAGGCACATAGCTGATATGGAAGAAAGTAATTCCACTGTAACTACAGTAAATGATGGGGTTTTTTTTACATCAGTTGAGAATCTGGTCCACATTAACAAGCATATCTGACCCTCAATTCTACATTTCTGAATTTTATATTTTATCTCGCTAATTGAAAACGGCAGCAGCACTGTTTCCTCTGAAAACTACTAGCTTGTTTTTCACATTATCAAATATCTGTGTGCTTTGAGGAGTAGTCCATGAAGTTATGAAGCAAGGCTCAATTTACCACTAATATTATTTTACTTAACTATAAAAATAAATAAATAAATGAACAAAAAATTGTAAGTTGCTCTTCCTCTAACACAGTGTTCGCAGGCAGTCTGTGAGACACACTTCTTTTGCCTGCAGCCATAGAAATTTTAAATGCTCAAATAGCAGTTAAGAAGTAAAGGACAATGACGCCTACAGTGAATTATTTGCACAGTACCATTTCTCAAGGATTTCTCTGTTTCACATGCTGATAGTACTCTGTTTCCTCTAGATCCTACTGTCGGGGAACTAACTCTCCCTAGACACCATAAGAAATCTGCTTGACTAACTCAGAGTCATGTGCTTCAAGACTAGGCCTATATAACAAGTATAGGCACTGTATAATCTTTAATATTTCGGCTGTAGAATCTGACAGAATTCGAGCTCTCCTTATCTTTATCTCCAGTATGTTAAATTTTGCTCTTAAGTATAGCATTAGGAGTGTGCAATACAGAGGTAGTTCCTGAGAAACTGGGTTCTGTTCCTTGATATCACAGGAAACTACAGAATGTCACTTCTGCAACATGTTAAGGGGAGAAAGAAGCACAACAGAACTAGGACCACTGGGTGCCAAAGCAGCAAGGCTATGAAAAAAGTCTGGGACTGATAAGATAACATGTGAAGAGTCCTATCATAGAAGATGGGAATGGGAGAGGTTGCTAGCAGGTTATGGTTATACAAAAGGATGCAGACTATAATTATATCTCCTGGGCCGGATGTAGACCACGATCAAAGCCTTGTTTCTTCCTGTGTTGCTTTTCATTCCTTGCAAATTTCAGAAGTTAAAAAACAGCCCATTGCTTCTTGTTGTCTGGATGTGATGAGAACAACCAAATGTATATCACCTTTCCATGTAGCTTTTCTAATTGACCTCAATAAATCCTGATGTCTGCTTATGCTCACGTAATACAGATAAACAGATTCTTCTGCTGCAGCGACCCACAGTGTTCATAAATTCTCTCTCTCTAAACTTTTCCACCATTCAAAATGGTGGACACAAATACACTAATATTCCTTTTCTTTTTTCTTCTTTTTTCCCCCTGGTCACTGATACAAATTATTAAATTGATTCAGACAGTGAAAAAAATCCCTGCAAGACACAGTTCATTGTAATAACTATGTTTACATGTCAGGACCTGTAAGAGAACTGCTTAAGTCTTTTTAATGACATTAGATTTTTTAACGTGCATCATGCTAATTCTGAATCACTCTCTATTTTTTTTAAACAATAGTGGTGTATGTATTTATACGTAACTCATGTATGCACATCTGTAAGACACATTCTGTCTTAAAGAAACCTAGGACATTGTATCAACACAATTATATTTTGCCATCAAAGTAGTAATCTAACATAAAAAATGTATATTTTGTAAGGATCTTCTTTCCATATACTGTGTCGACTGGCATTCATTCGATTTTCCTCCTTAAATTCTTTGATAACAGGGTCCTATATCAGTCACTACTATTTTGCCTGGGATCAGTGTCATGCTGACAGCCCTACAATTATGTGAGTTGCCTCATTTAGTCTTTTTAAGCACTGGCATGGTGTTATCTTTTTTCTAGTCCTTTGGAATGCTCTTAGTGTTCATAAGGTTACTGTAAATCAACATCCATGTACACACCAGTTGAATACGTGCTGGTTTACCACTCACCAGTAATTTACTTCTGTAATCCATCTTTCAGATTTCCAGCTGATGAGGACCTTGGTCCACTTAATGTGACTGCTATTTGTTGTGGTTTTTTTTTCCCTAAGTTGAACATTTTGAATACAGACTCTAAACTTTAACTCAAGCTGTGTCAACACTGAATTAGGAAGAAAACTTCAAAACCTTTTCCTGTATATTTTTATTTTTAAAAATTTAGATTGTTCTCTCTTAAAATGTAACTTAATCAACTTAAAATTAATAACTGAATTACATGAAAAATTACGTTTGGTCAGGATAACACTGGACATGTCTATGCTAACAAGTGATTTAGTTCAGTAGAAGCAGTCAGCAGATCAAAGTGGTTGCTCCTGCAGTCTCTATACCTAAACATATTTCAGTCAGTCTTACTCTGTATTTGATTTAGTCTTGTCCCCTGGACAAAATGCTTCTACTGCGTTAGTGGTTCTTAGGTCTGAAGGACTACATACATGTAGATATTTATGTCCTCATTAGAGGTTGGAGTATGTTTGGGGTGCAATGAGAACAGAGATTTTTTTTTTTCTCCAGAAAAAAACCTAGTCTAACGCAGAAAAAGTTCTCTTCAATCCAAAACAATCTGAAGCAAATGCTTTCACCAGAAAATTTGCTTCAAAGTTTCCATCTTATTCTCAACAAAAATGCTAATTTCAACACAATCACTGACAATGTTTTGTTGCACAGAGAGCACTTGTTACAGTATATTTTCATTTCTGTTTCTTATATTTTGTCATTTTAAAGTTAACATCATATGCCTCTAATGTATACAGTATTGAACTAAAGATGAGAATTAGATTCATCATGTATCTATCTTTATTAATGTATATAACAACAAAAGATAAATTTAATTTCTCATAGTTTACTATTAACTATTTGTCACGTCTATTCAAACTAAAAAAAACAAAAGTTTCAGGTGTAATCTAAAATAGATGCCAAAAAGGAACAATTAAGAAGATTGAGCTGAAGGAGATTTAACTCTATCCATGTCAAGAACTGCGATCAATATGTGGCTCTACAGGCTGTTATTCTAATGACACACCATCATTTATAGTTTAACTATCAATTCAGTAACTGAAAATGCTTTTACTCCTTTTACAGACAGTTCCTACTTTTACTTTTATTTTGAGTCCTAAAATTAAAAATTGTACTGTTATATGTGTCTTGGCAGAAAGTGAATATCAAGAAGAATTAAAGTTAATAAAACATATATTCATCTCTTTCTGAATGTAACAAAACAAAAAAAAATCCATTGTATACTACCATTTCCTTGCTGTGTATCAGATTTTACAGAATAGCTTGATACAGGCTCTGTATGCACAAGTGGGATATATCCAGCCTAAGACTGCTTCTCAGACTCTGCAGCCATGACATAATATCACTTTTATAGTTGCCAAGGACTGCAAAGATTACTCAACCTTTAATAACTTGTAGTTTGCATGGGTTTGAGTATGACTTTCTATTCCTTCTGCCACTACAATGTGTAACTATCATCTTTTTCTTTTTTCCTAAGATCTTTGCTAACACTGGCTCAAATCCCAATGGCTCTAGAACCTGATTGTACTAATACATCTGCCTGCAAATTCCTCTCTATATTAAATAATGGACGGTTCAAAGTCCATGGTTCTTGTACAAGCACTGTCCTTTGTCATTAGTTGTTATTCTCCCTCTCCAACATTTCTCTTTAATGTATTGAAAAATATAAGCAATATAAGCAATTATAACCTTACTTAGCCTTGTTGTTTCTACAGTGAATGAAAACATCTTTGAAGTACTCAGTTGACCAACAGACATGAGAAACAGCTAAAAATATTTTTCATAAATTCTTAAGAAAGTCTTGTTCCTCTTCTCAAAGTTTGATAATTACAATGAAATAATTTTAAAATAATAATCATAGTAATTATTATTATTATTTTGAAATTATTTGGATATGGTTTAGATATTTAACATATATTTCTTCTAAAAATCTTAAAGGAATTAAAAATTCACTGATTATGTACTGTAGCATCCTTGAGTGGCATATACAATAATTATCTCAATTTTACAGATGGAGTAAGTGAAGCACAAAGAAGCTATGTGATTTGTCCAAACTCTACCACATTGCACTGGAGTATAGCCAGGAGAGATACCCATGGTTTCTGACTAGCGGTGGAACAATAGACTGTGTTACACACACCAGTCCCTAGAGGCAGAATGGTACTGTTTTCTTCATCAGAAATTCTTGGCTTCCTCTCTGAAAATAAGATGCAAAGCTCTGCATTAGTTCAGATTGTCTAGTAGCTGCAAAGCAGTCCAAAAATTCTATTTGTGCACAAATAATTATAAAGGGTTGGATTCAATGAAAGACGGAGTTGGAAATGATACTCAAACACTTTTACTCAAGGAGAACTTTCAGTCTTGTATCTTCTATCCTGACAGCATACCTGAAGGTATCTGCCCTCATTTGAAAAAATCATGTCTGATTAGGTAATGGAAAGCTGCATAAGCATCTGGTCATATCAGTGGAGGTTGCTAGCATGTCCCTAGCATGATAAGGAATATCTTCATTTTGGGCAGCCTCCTGGCACAGGTCCATTCATGCGAGAGGGCAGAGGCTTCCATTTGTAACCCCCAGCAGCATCTCCATTAGAAGTCATGTGGCTTTTTACAGTCAAGATTTTTCTTTCTTACAAGTCGCAGTTAGCTAGATCCTTGAAACACAGTTCTGGCACTTGAGATGAGAAATACCCACATTCCCTTTGATCCAGAATGGTTATCTGTCATAAGATTAAGACTTGAGAGCCAGCACCAAAATGGAGGAACATTTCTGTTCCCTTTCTTCTATACCTCCTAACTGATATTGGGTGATTCTCCACTTTTGCGTATTCTTCACATAACTCCTGAGTTCTATCCTACTATGCAATGCAGCCTCAAAAGAAGAGTAACACATCTGTCTCTAACTTCCCTAATTACCTTAGAAGGAGCTAGAAGACTCATTCAGAGAAACAAGATCTGGATAACAAAGACAGAATAAGACATTAATTCTAGCCTATCTTGTCAATTTCTAAGTATTAAACCATACCATTAAACATAGGGAGTATAACTACTCTGAACTTGTCTACTCTCTGAGTATGTAAGAAACCACTTTCATTTCTTCTGAAATTAGGTGGGCTTTTTGTTTAAAACTCCATGGTGATTCAATCAAGGTGATTTAACTTCCTAAACATCTCTCAGCATTTTGGCTGATTTGAATACACTATCAGATACCTACCTCCCTTATAACATCTTGTTTCAGATTGAGTTATAGATCCCATGGTTTAAAATTTGCAAAAGGACAAAAATAGCAGGAATGTTCCCTGTTTCCTAGAAGTTGAAGACTATAAAGCACCTGAACTGTTTCTCTTTCTAATTCACATTTCATACAACTCCTGCTCAGAATAAAAGGAATTGCATGTACTTATTTACAGGAGAATGCCATAAATATGGAAACAAATAATAATGCTTCTAATTATAAAATTTAATATTCTGAAAGTATACAGAGCTGATTTTGTTGTTTGCAGGACAGCCCCAGAGATAAAAATTCACTCTCAGAATTTCACACTAATGCAATTTCTTGTCATTGAAAACACAAAATACACTTTAACCATGACCTGTTATTTGAAAAAAGGCAGAGAAATATAGTATTAAATGCACATTATTTGAATAATGAATAATCACAATTTATTAAAATAAAAATATATAGATTTGTTATCAGAATTAAGAGCTACATTTAAAAATAATTTATATACACAGTAAAAATCTATTCTTCATAATGAATTATTCTAAATACGGCACTTATTCAGAAACAACAAAAATGTTTAAAATAAAAATGTAGAGAAATACGATACAAAATTACGAATTTTAAGTGTCAGTGGATATTTTTCCTACTCAGATATTATGCTTCATTTATGACATTCTAGACAGTGAATAAATATGATAACATGAAATAAAATTGTTATGAGCCTCATACAATGACTGCTTCAAAAGTTATGATTCCTATTTTATTACATCAGTCCACAACATCAGAGGTGGATGTTGGTGGTATGACAATAGAGGCTGAACTTTCCCTCCAGTGTTATATTATGTTTTGTTGTTGTGTGACAGAAGACAGCAGAGGGGCAGTCTGGCATGATGGCACTGGACATGGAAGTTCAGATGAAGCGAAGGCATGGAACTGAATTTCTCCATGCAGAAAAAATGGCACCAATTGACATTCATCAACACTTGCTGAACATTTATGGAGACCAAAGAGTGGATGTAGCACAGTGAGGTAGTGGGTGCTGTGTTTTAGGAGAGATGACAGTAATGCGAAAGACAAGGCATGTTCCAGACAATCGTACACAGCTGTCATGCCACAAAATGAAGAATTTCTCAATTGGCTCATCCAAGTAAATCAGTTTGTGGTGATGGCTATGTTGGAAAATAGTGTTTTGTTGCTGAGTATCTGTTCTACCAAATAGTGTTACTGTGCTATTTCTATCTGCTGTATGAAAATAAAAAGAGGGCATTACTTTCAGAGTGATGGACATATTTAAAAATAATATATACATACAGCCAGTAAAATTTGCTAGTGATACATAACACACATATATATATAAGTTTATATATGTTAAAATCTTTACATCTACTTTTATGTTACTATATATTCATTAATGAAAGAACATGAGCAAAAAATGTATAAAGTTGATGAAAGGTTTACAGACCTAGCGACCTATCCCAACCCCAAGGATTAGTACCGAAACTGTGTGTGACTGCAAATTATTACACCAACCTTATTAGGATAATGATTTCCCACCTTCCATTGTGCTGCATTGTTATCCATAAGCTCCCAAAGGTCCTTAAGCCTGTTAATAACCATTATAGATGTGCAATGAAGTGAATCAAAACTAAAATGAACTCACCTGAGCCTAAGTAGATTAACCCTGCTCAAGTCTGATGGTGTCCATATAAATTCAACTGGCTCCCCTTCCATCAACAAACAGGAAAATGCAATAAAGTGGTAAGACAGGGGTATATATTACCTATTCTTTTTAAAATATCTGTAGAAAATAAATCAGGGCACAAAAGGAGAAACTGCCATTTAAAGTGAAGAAGGGGGTCATCTTTTTCTAGTGGGAATACATTTGGACATTTAGGATTATTTTCTAACCACGTTCAACACTTGGAATTCTTGAGTCCTTCTCACAGGCTGAGGACATTGTGACTTGTAAACTGGCTGCAGAAATGTGAATTAAACAAAGTTTGTCCCCTTGTGCATTATATTTTTAGTTAGTCCTTGAGAAAGTAAGTGGAAAAATCACATGTTCAGAAATGAAGAGAATTTCACTTTCAAAATAAAGAGCACTACTACTGTATTTCTGAAGAAAGAAAGCAAACTTTGAATTTTTTCTATTGTAGAGGAAAATCCAAACATGATTATAAAATATTCTGCTAGATTCAAAAAGAATACTTTTATCAAAACGATGAAATTTACATAAATATGCCACCAGTGGGATTTCACATGTAGCCTTAGAATTTTTTAATGCATATTTAAAGTCACAGTATTCTCACATATACCAAGTATATGCCATATTATGTTTTAGTTTACAGAAACCTTACCTAATATACCATATGTCGGGTCTATAATTATTTCATTTTATGTTGTTACAGAATAAGAGAAAAGTAGATTTTAATAGGAAATTTGAAAATGAAAAATATGTTTGAATGATTGAAATTGATAATTAAGAAAGAATAAAGCTTCTGGTAGTGTTTAGATGAGTAGAGGAAAGATGAAGATAGGATCAAATTACAGACTCCTGATCATGATGATATCTGAATTTGATGTGGGAAGACACAACAGATGGACTTTGCAAAGTGTAATATGAGTACTAGAAAAAATAGATACGTATAACATTAGTATTTCAGACAGGAAAGATCATTTAGACCTAGAAAACAAACAAACAAGCAACAACAAAAAAACAGATCTATAATTAGACAGGAAATTACTCTGTAGTGACAAAGAAGGGATATTTTAGTGTTATGGTTCAATAAGAAATAAGATTCATTACCTGGATATGATCTGAATGTTTTATGTGAAAAAGAGAAATCTGGACACAGAAGGAAGGCATGGACGTAAATTCACCTATTATGACAGACAAAGACCGGAGTGATCTGAAAGGAAAGAAAATACATAAATTTACTACTCTGTTTCCAAAACCAGAACATTTAGCAATAAAGGAGGAAGAGAAAAAACATTTCACTTAGGGGACTGAATACACAGAAAGAGATAAAAATATTATATATGTACATTATTAAAAATCAGATATAAGAAATGAAAGGGAAAACCATCAAAAAGGGATCTCTGTAGAAATGTCTTACATGAAGTATCTCATCATGGATGACTGGCATCATATCTGTGTGAAAAGAAAGATAGGGA
>PPHD01019489.1:0-14079 GCA_002909625.1 Bambusicola thoracicus | reverse complement strand
TAAGTGCTTCTTTCATTACTGCTATACAATGGAAAACCAAGTCAGGATATACTGCTTTTTACCTTAATAAACACTAAAAATGAAGAATCTCTAATACACAGAGAAACAGTTGAGATTAAAAAAAAAAGAGTTAACATCTGAGGTACATGTCTGCTTGACTAGTAATGTCCACATATTAATCTTAGTGAAGTTGAAAGCAGAAATGAAAGACATTTTCCTGAAGCTTAAATTCTACTTTTTTTAGAAGTGGGGAGAAAGTAAAAAGAAAGTGATGACCACCAATATGAACAAATATAAAATGGATTCATAAGTGACCATTTTCATATCTTCCAGTTCATTAAAAATACTGATTTTTTTTTAAAGTTCCTGAGCCAAATCAAGCATCTGGATTCTTTCAAGGAATAACATTTCATTTTCCAACCTAGAGTGACATAAGTCTTTGTCTTACTATTATCTTTCAGCATAGAGAACAGCTGTCATCCAGTACCTGGAAGGCTGAGGATGACAAAAGCCAGCCTCAGTACCAACAGAACTGTCCCCAGAAGGGATGCACACAAAAATTCTCATCTCGTTTTCCCTAAATTAAAAATAAGCTACTAAAGGAGAGCAATATAAGCTTTTTCAGAGCCTGTGTACATCTCAAAATAATCAATGTCGTAGATTAAACCAGCTTGCTCCAGAATTATCCTTCCAGTATTGCTCACAAATAAGAAATTTAGCTAATACCACAGCAGATCATACTGGACCTGAAAAAGTAACAGAATACTTTTATAAAGTTATGTAAGTGCATGTTTACATGACAGATGAAAGTGATTCCTTAGAACAAATTATGATTCATACTTTACAGTTCATAAATATTGATGTCGAATTTCTGATTTGTTATTAAAAAGATAAACTCCCTGATTAAGTAAAAACAAATATAATATTCATTTTAATTACCAAAGAATATAAAGTATTAAAGCTGAAGTGTCATGTTCTCATACTGTTTATGAAAACAGATCCAAGAATCAAGAAATAAGAACAGCTATGACTTGAAACTATCTGCCATTCTCTTGTGCACAGCTAGTATCAGATTTGTATTTGCTGGAGGTGTCTGATACATGTGAGCAAGATGGCTAACATCTCTTGAACTGCTAAAGAAATTACAGCCAGCCACAGAAACTCTGAACAACATTACATCCCAAAGTTAGAACTTGGCTTCAATCTAAAAGAGAAGAGATTTAGATTGGATGTAAGGAAAAGCTTTTTTATTATAAGGGTACTGAAGTACCGAAACAGGTTGCCAGAGAAGTGATGGATGCCCTATCCCTAGAGACATGCAAGGTCAGGCTGGATGGGCTTCTAAGCAACCTGATCAAGCTGTAGGTGTCACTATTCACTGCAGGGGGTCAGAAAGGAACCATTAAAGGGCAACTGGTCCAACTCAAACAATTCTATGATTCCCTAAGAATATGCAGAAGATTGCCAACATCTTACGTAGAAGATTGCCAACACCCTATGCGACTAATTCTCCTCATCTACCGAAGTTAGAAGATTAACAAAGCTATTAAAGCATGAAAACATAATCATGGAGACTCAATTGCTAGGATAAGAAATTCGAGAAGACTTCACTGGTAACAGCATGCAAGACTTCACAAAATGCTTGTTACACAGACAATACAGACACACAAGAAAAGTTTTCAGTTGAGGTGAGCTTGTGTATCATATATGAACCTAAATTAGGATATAATCAAATGAAGTGAGATGATAAAGATTTATGGAATTTTGCAGTTATATTTTTAAAATTCATAGGGAAAAGGGGGATGAAGACTAGCAAAGAAAAACAATCAAGACAAGAAAATATGGCAACTTCCCCCTGAAATCTCTAACTGTGGTTTATGTGAATTAAAAAAACACTAGATGGCACCAAAGACAGCGACTAGTCTGCAATACATTAAAGGAAGATTTACATGCTGGCAAAATTTAGCATCCCGTAAAATAATTTCATTTACTATTAACACTTCATCATCACCCTTGAAAAACGTGCCTGTAGTCACAGCTATCTTTTTATAAAAGCACTGTAGTAGCTACATAAACACATAATACATTTTGGTCAAGAACAAGGATTTTTAAAAGTTACTAACACCTACAAAGCCCAACTACAACCTGAGTACATGCTCAGTACTGAGCACATGTTGAAGTTTAAAGGTATCAGCAAAACACATCAAGACGACTTTCAGCAGGCACTGAAATCCTAGCAAATTCCAAGAGTTCTATGTCCGAAGACAAAAAGTCATTATACAACACTTTTTTTTTCTACATACGTTTAATTGCTACACCTACAAACAATGACTTGCTGCTCACACCTTCTGGGTTTAAGTTGCTGTGCACTTGAACAACACGCTCCTACAAACTGTTTATGCTCTTTAGGTAGATATATTTCACACAACATTGCAATCTCTACACGTTTCTTACTCAATTTCACAACACTTAAAGTCAAAATCAATTACGACGTATGACAAATGTTCTTTGACTCAAGAGAAAAAATGCTATGAGATCAGAAAGTGTTATCGCTGTTTGTCGTGCAGATCTACATAGCTTATCTACTGACAGACAAATAGATATATACATACACACATGAAAGGCACATTAAAGTAAACATTAAAACCTCCAAAAAATACAGACTTGTGTACCAGCTTTAAAAGACAGAATAACTCAAATGACTCAACAGGTCCTTTAAAACAATACAAATATTATAAACATAAAGGAACATTTATAGCAATTGTTTCTCAATATCTTGAAAGACAGAAGGCACCTTCCCTTAATTAATATATGATTAACCAAAAGAGCTTCCAAGTGAATGAATAAGCCTAACGACAGGACTAATTGGTAACTGACAGTTGTCCAAGTTGCTGGATAGTTTTCTAAGAAAAAAACAAAAGTGGATTACAGAAGTAGTAATTACTCGTTTCAGTACTCTAAAATAATTAAGCATTCCTCACATAATAGAGGCATTAAAATGTAGAAGAAAACATAAAGGAAGAGTTGCTTATTAGCTCATTCCTTTAAAGAACCACAGAAATAAATATTTAGACATGTTTCCTGCGAGCTGCCAGGCAACGAGTCACTTCACATTCCCATAGTACAGCTGCCCAACCTCAGACTCAAATTCACATCACACTTCAAAAACTGCACAAGAGAAGAGATTGGTCATGTTTAGCAATGCCTAAGCTAACATTTAAACTTTGATATTGGGATTAACCTTCTGTAGTATAAACCACTTGTGATTTTTGCTTAATTAAAAAAATCTGTACAATTACCTCAGCACCTATCAAAACATGTCAGTTTGTCAGAAAGCATTCTCATCACACGAGCAGCTCTTGTAATAGGCATAAAATCAATTCAGAGTGCATTATCCATAATGATATTATGTATCTGCTGGAAGGATACAGACACAAAGACTGTATTTAACGTGGCCATTTATTTACAGCCATACAATGAAGTTTTAGAAGGGCAAAAATTATTTACATTATGTTTGACAACTTCCTGTGCTACAAAAGATTCACAGAACGTTGTAAAAACAAAGAATAGTGAGCAGTTTTAGAGATGGGACTCTTCGTCACCTGAAGGATAATGACCCAAAATTGATCCTGAAAACTAAATACTAGCAGTGAAATCTTTGCATCTGACTTAATTCTTCAAAAACACCCACTACTTTCCATTCCACTTTCCACCATCAACGTCACTTATAACCCAAGTGTCCATTACCATACAGACGTAACCCGAAGGGGGAATTAAATATACATATTCAAATATAGCCGGTCAGGGTCAAATCCTGTTTCCTAACAAAAAGAACATTACACTTGGAACACTTACACCTTTCTTCCTGATGGCTCCCAGCACACGTAACAGTGAGTAATTAGCATGACCGCTCCAGCTTTACATAGGAAATTCTTGGGGTTTTAGAGCAATAAATTCAAGCCCCAGACAGGTTAACTCAAACCATTCTTTTTCAACAGTATATGAACTCAAATCACTGCCCATGAGAGACCTTTAACATTGATAGACTGTCTGCTTACCATTAACACCAATACTTGCTGTTGCTGCTAGGTGTTACTAAATACACATTTCTCAGGCCCGAGACTGCCTTAGCGCTTTTACGGTTAGAGCTTCACAGCAATATCACTGAGACCAATCCACTTTTAAGGTATCATTTTGCACAGTTTGTGTACTATGTGACTGTTATCTCCCGACTGAACAGTGACTCCAATTTCATATTCAGTCTGGAAATGAAGCATTATTTCAAACTGAAGATTTCAGGGTTTTGTTTTGTTGTTTGGTTTTTTGAAAGTGCTAATGCATTCATTTTATCCTTCTGTACATTGTGGTTTGCTCTAAGAGCCTCTGGGTCCATTCACCAATCTCTGCCTAGGAAGATTTACAAACTGAAATCTGCACTGTGCAGAATTTCACTTAATTCTGGCCTCAGTCACACCTATGTGTTGCTCCAGTCTTCTAGGCTCAATGCATTGCACTGTGAACATGCGAATAGCTGCAGTCGGGACACACAGTACAGAAAACTTCTCAAATTACATAAATTGTAAATAGTTCATCCTGCTCTGCATGTTTTGTGCTCTTAGCTGACCAGAAACCTGAGCAATTGCAAGTGCAAAAGATGGTGGTGTCATCTCTCAACCAATCTGGAATATCTTACAATTTAGTACTGTACTGAAAGTCAGTGGCAAGATACAAAAAGCCACAGTCACAATTGGATTATTACTAAAATCATCTTTTAACTCATCTGATCCAGCCCTGCCTTGAAAGTCTTCAGAGATGGGGTATCTACCAGCTCTCTGGGCAACTTGGTCCAGTGCCTCACCACCCTCAATGTAGAAGACTTTTTCTTTATAGCTAACATAAATCTACCCTCCTTGAGCTTAAAACCATTTCCCCTTGCTCTATCACAACATAAAATCATAGAATCATTAAGGTCGGAAAAGAGCTCTAAGATCATCCAGTACAACCATCCACTTACCACCAGTGTTTCCCACTAACTCATGTCCCTCAGTACATCTAAACAGTTCTTGAACACCTCCAGGAACAGTGACTTCACCACCTCCCTGGGCAGCCTCTGCCAGTGCCTGAACACTCTTTCAGAGAAGTTTTTCCTACCATCCAACCTGAAACAGACCCTGCTAAAGAGTCATCCCCCCTTCTTTCTTGTACCTCTCCTTTAGATACTGAAAGGCTGCTATCAGGTCAACTTGGAGTCTTCTCTAGGCTGAACAGCCCCAGCTCTCTCAGCCTGATCTCACAGAAGAAACATTCCATCCCTCGGATATATTTGTGGCCCTCCTCTGGACACGCTCCAACAGGTCTATGTCTCTCCTGTACTATTCACAGTTCACTACGTAATATGGATTCCTGACAAACTGTACTTGTCAATAAATAAATCCCTTTTCATCACTTCACTGTCAGTATTCTCCATTTCAGTCACCTACAACTCCACTTTTTCTACTGAAGGGAAGCATTTCCCAGCTTTTTTTCACTTCTGGCTTGCCAAGCTACAGAGGTATATGTTTAGTGATAGCAAAGATCACACCTACTATCAAATATATAAATAATTTTAACAAAAATAAAATTACATCCCAATAGTAGTTTTATAATCCATATCAAGATTATTTTTGAGAAATATAAAAGCATATGAAATCAGGGAAATAAAAATGCACATATCTCAACAGCATAAAAGAACATAAAACAAAATATTTTCTAAAAATTAAATATATACGAACAAATGTCCTATTTTACTTAACCTTTTGGTAAAAGTAAACTTTTTAAAATAAAAATAAACTACTGAATATAAATCTTACCATAAAATTGCCTAAACATCCTTTTGTTAATTACACAGAATTTTTGCAATAGCAAATAGCTCCTGGTAGGTACGATAGCTTTGATACATCTGCCAAAGATAATGGTGAAAAATGCACAGAGCCTCTCCACAATAACTAAACCCCAGGAATAGTGAAATTTATTTACCCATGGCTAAGAAGGAGAAAAAAAGAGAAATTACCACGGTGACGTGTGCCATAGGCTGCTCTGTGGAAAGCAACAGTTACTACTTCCTTTTGGTTTGCCCCACCTACAAGTGTATCTCCCTGTTACACTTGATGACTCCCTACAACTGGAACCTCCTCCTCCAAGCTGGAAGAGAAGACCTACCTACTCCTTCCCTTACTTCAGATTTTACAAGAATGACACAGACTGAAGTACCCATTTTCCCTGCCACATGCAATGCTGGCCAGTGCTGGGCAACTACACATTTAAACTCAAGACAACAGTACCAGGGTAATACAAACAAATCCTCTGAATTATGGTAGCCTCAAAAGCACACATAGGGCAGCAGCAAATACAAGACAGCCTGATTTGCCTTAGTCCACAATTAATTTGACTACAGACTATTGGTGTATCCTGGACTCGACCGCTTCATTGCGATGAAGTCACACGTTTCATTTCTCCACTGCCTTCCTTTTCTAAACTGACTAAACTCATTAAGACACCTTTGTGCCCTTCTCCCATACTGTCCTGAAAAGCCAACTTGATCTCAGATTGGTCTCTTCCATTGTTTACTCATTAAGTGAAGTAACAAGTTAGAGTGGATCACTCTTCACAGGTCCCCTATTAATAGTGGCAGGGTAAGTGGTATTAAAAAACAAAGGAGCAAAGCATGCTAGTGCCAGAGCTTTCCAAGCTGATCAATCAGGCTCTCTCCCAGTGCCTCCCTGCTACCCATTCCAATCCTCTGCCTTATATTTAAGACCAGTGTAAAAGCAGTGCATGATATTCACGCATGAGTGTATGACTACTGTCACTACTGCTCTGACAGTCATGAGAAACAATCATACTTCAGATACCTTCAGATTTGAATATCTGTCTTGTACAGTGACAAGTAGATTTTTACTATCTTTTTAACTCATAGCCTACCATTTGGTTCAAGTATGGAAGTAAACGGTAAAATTAATATCTAGTGCAACAGTAACACAAGTAACAGACTGCTGCTCAAATCCTGTATTTGAGGTTCCCTTACACATTGAAAAGTAAAAGAAAAAATAATTATGCAATCTTAAATTCTGACATTTATACCGAATGTATGCACGAAGCATGAAGAGTTGCTAAATGCTTCTTCCATCTAAGAGAATCAAACTTGGGCTGTATCTTCCACACAGTTTGGGAGAACTGGCTGTACACCACATAATGAGCTGGTAGGGATTGTCTCATCCCTGTCTGGCAATATGATTCCTCATCTGAACCTCAGCCTACATAATCAGAAGTCGTACCTAATTTTGGGCTAATGGAAGAAGCATCAGCAATGCCCAAATGTTTGAGTTCTACAATTTGTAAGGCAATAGTAGGGAGGAGAGCATGCTAGTAAAGACAGTAAAGTTTAACATCTGTAACAGATCAGTTTCTTCAGATGTCAACTATTCTATATATTAAGTAATGAACATCAACTCTGTACGTAAAGTCACAGATCACAGAGGTAGCACTTCTTAATGTAAAACAATAATGACCAACCTTCCAACATCTGACTTACTACTGATTAAGTGAATACTATCCAGTGTAAAGCAACTTTATAAAAGACAAGCTATCAACATTCTTGGAACATACCCTTAAAACAGAAAATGAAAGACCACAGTGTATGCCATTATCCAAAATAGTACACAGAATTTGCTTGGTAAGTATTTTTACTTAGAGATCATCACCTAATGCTCCATAGTACACAAAGCTTATATGATTCGGGATAGGGCAGCCTGCACAGCTGCCCTGCTGTCTTTTGTTGGCTGAGATCTGTAAGACTTCCAGAGGTATTTCATCTTTTCTGTATATTGCTTCTGAATGAACCTGGCTCTGTGTCTCAATATGCTCTTTTGAAGAACACTGTGCTGAACTGCATAAGACTGCCCTAATATATGTAGGTTACTCTGAAAGTAATGCCTCCTATATATTCCAATGGAGACAACAAAAGATATAGAGAGCACAATAACACTATTTATAGAGCAAGTCTCACCTACCAAAACTATTTTTCACCACAGTCACCACCATTAGCTATGCATTTTGGCCAGTGATGAACAAGAGCCTGCAGGATATGCTCATAAATATCTGTACGGCCATACAGAGAGTGGCTTGTATTTCATGGTGATGTCACCACTGCTGAAACACACCACCCAATGCCTCACTGTGCTCATATCCACTGTTTAGGCTCCATAAACATTCAGCAAGCATCGATGAACATCAGTGGGTGCCATTTTTTCCACATGGAGGAATTCAGTTACACACCTTAGGTTCACACACACCTCCATGTCAGATGTCAGTTTGTCAGACTGCCCCTCTGCTGCCACCTGTCACACGGCAACAAAATGCAATGGAATACTGGTGGGAAGGTTCAACCTCTACTGCCATGCCACTAACACCTACCAAAGATGCTGTAGGCCAGCATAATAAATTATGTAACTTTTGGGCATTACTTTCAGGAGAGCCCCTGTAAATAAATCTCCAAGCTGTGAGATGTCAAAACTCAGGTGTGAGGAGCCATGGCAACATAACCAGTGTTTATCTTTGCTTGCCTAACAGACATCCCATGCCCAATTTGTCCTGAACTGGACTTCCACCACTGAGCCTTGAGTCCAACTTTGCTCTGCCCCACCTTTCACACAGTGCTCTCAGACAACTTCCATGAACCTGGGTAAAACTTGAAGCCATAGCAAACACAACAGCTAATGTCATTGGCCAACACTAAATAGGAGGCATTACTTTCAGAACAGCCCTCATAAATCACTTAGAGTAATAATGCTAGGAACGCTCACTTATTTCTACCATTGCCAAATAATTATAATACAATTTCTCATGTGATCTACTTCCCACTCTAAATGTGTGTTAGTATCATAAGTGGAGGAATTAAAAGCTGTCATCAATTCTACTTCATATGCACAACTTGATCCAAACAATACTGTAAACACTACTTACTGTGCTGCATAAATAACTACTTTGTGTATCAGACTCTACTAAAAAAGCTAAGTAATCTGAACTTGTTAAAATTTTAGTACTTTTCTAGAAGCCCATGTGTGAAAACGGGACCCCAACAGTATTTATCTCTTTTTAATGCTAGTCATAACAGCTGAACTTGACATGGTTTCTTTACCCACCTCCTAAAACTTACTAGGGCACTGAATGAAATAGTACTGAAAGCCGGCTCGTACAGCATTACTCACAGAAGCATTACTCATTACAAATATGGGACAAACAACTTGGACCTCACAGGCTAAAGAAGTGGTAGAAACAGAAAAGTATTTGAAGGACGGGAAGCTGTAGAAAAAGAACAGTAACTTATGTATAAAATGTGAATAGTTCTAGGGAAAAAAAAAAATACAGACCGAATTTTCCTCCTCTTCTTCTAGTTCCCTCTGCTGCTCCTCGTGTCGCTTTGCCTTTATCTCCATAGCTTCAGTGATAAGGTCCCTTAAAATTGAAACTGGCTTGGCATTCTTAATAAACGTATGCTAGGAAAAAAAAAATCAATTACATCATTACAGTAGATATGGTTCAGATATAATTGCAAGCATTATTCAACACCAGTGACTTCAGTGATAAACGGTACTTCACATCACACAGTAATTCAAGTTTAAAATGTGGTAATTTCCAACTACTTCATAACTAAGATTTCACTTCTATTTACCCACTCTATGCTGGTACGGCCCTACGATATAAGAACATTAAAATATTAGAGAACATCCAAACGAGGGCTATGAAAATGGGGAAGGGTTTAGAGGGCAAGATGTATGAGGAGCACTGAGGCCCCTGGGTTTGTGCAGCCCAGAACAGAGAAGCCAAGGGGAGGCCTCATGGCAGCTACAGCTCCTCAAGGGGAGTGGAGGGGCAGCACTGAGCTCTGCTCTGTGTGACAACGACAGGGCCCGAGGGAACAGCATGGAGCTTCATCAGGGAAGGGGTGGGTGGGGGTTAGGGACAGGTTGTGCACCAGAGGTCGGTGGCCATGGAATGGGCTGCCCAGGGCAGTGGGCACGGCTCCAAGTTGACAGAGTTCACAGAGGATTTGGACAGCGCCCACAGACATGGGGTTGGAATTTTGGGTGGTCCTCTGTGGAGCCAGGAGTTGGACTCAGTGATTCTTCAGGGGTCCTTTCCAGCTTATTCTACAAGACTTTGATTTTTATTAAAAAAAAAAATACACAAACAAAACAAAAAACAGCAAGACTTGGGAAATGTAACTACAAAATGACTGCTTTATAGTTAGGGACATAATTGTCCCAAGGAAATGTGCATTAAGTAGTAAATAAATAGAATGGTGATTGTCTGACATAGAAAAACAAACTTTTTCAGATATTCAGTTACAGTATTTAATTAATCTTAACAAGCTGACAGCATAAATTAGTGGCTGTAAGCAGAGCAAGTATGGCTGCTGCTTACTTCAACAGACCTGTACTTGAATATGTCATAAAACATTTTTTCATCTAGGAGGGTGAAATGTGGAACAAGCGAAAAAAAGAAAACACGATACTTTTAGCAGGAAGAGTAATTTTAATTCAAAGCCATTTACAGCATCAATTCCTCCTTGAAGACAACCTGTGGATGATACCATTTACATTCCTTTTACTCTCTAATAACCCCCTACTGTTATAAAAAATCTTGTCTTGCGTTATCGTATCAAAGTACAACTGAGTCAAAATGTAGCTCTCACCACTTCAGAAATATATTATTACTGATTAAAAAATTGTTCCACGAAGAACAAAATTGATAAACGTGTTCTCCTTTGCCTATTACCTATCCTCTCCCTTGATATATGAATTCAATTACCCTTCCTTCCCCTCCATAACTGGTCCTCACAAGTGGTGTTTTCATTCCCACTTGCACCCCTCCAGCATACACATGGCACCTCCTGCTCCACTGTGCATGTTCCAACTGGGAAAAAGGCAACATGTACAACTAATGGATGCAGTAGTCAGTCTTCTGGCCAGTAAGCATAACATGTAACACTGAAGGTTTTTTGTTACTTGTATGCATTAATGCAAGTCTCTTTTAATCAGATCCAGTCGTTAGTTAGCATACAAATTTCTGATCTTGAAGGTCTCAAGTACTGATACAGTCATCAAACTAAAACCCTGAATTCCAAGTTTTACTTCCTTTCCATTTTACTTTCCATGAGAAATAAAATACTTCATACTATTAAGTATGAATGTTATGATTTACTACTGAAAATTACTTTGAAAGATATTCTTCTTGTAGTGGAGTAAATTCTAATTTAAACTTAAAATAAGCATATTCTCCTACGTTAAGACAGAATAAATGTATCACAATTGTGTTAGAGCAGGAATTTCAGAAGATCGGATTCTTATGTAGATTGATAAAATGAAAATTAAAAACAATATTTACCAGTAGCAGTGAAAAGCATACAAGAACACCCAATTATCTAAAAGCGTACTTAATTTTTTGCTTCTTGTTAGCAAAGAAAGCTTATTTATGGGAAATTTTAGATTCCATTTCAATCATCAAGGAACTACAGATATTCAATTTTTTTTTTTCTTTCAACTGCCTTTCTTTTACACCATAAAGATAGACATGATTTCCCTTGGTTATTTGAAGATTGACTATGATGGTACTGAAGTGGATAACAAAACTAAAGGAGTAAATAAAATTAAAGAAGCATACTTTCTTCACTTTTTCCCTTTCTACTGTGCACCAAAACAGATAGTCCTTGTAAAATTCTGTTGGTTTCATAATACTACACCTTCCTTGACAGATCAGTCCCCCCTGTTTGATTTCTGTAGTTCTTTGAAATTTCTCTGCTTTATTTGTATCTCAGCACCAAAATTTTAAATGTTACTTAGTACCAACTGTTAAATTTCCAAGCAACACACGCGTTAGTTCAGTGAGTGACCTAAAGCCTGGTGCACTGGTTCACACTGCCAACTGTGGTTGGAATTTAAAAGTGCTCAGTTGGGGTAACAGCCTCTTTATCCTGTCCATCCATATCAGATCCTTCTAGGACACAGAACAACTTGTCTTGTTTAATTTGGCATGACCAAAAGGGCAGACTAAGTATACTCCATGGGTGGTCCCTACTGAAGGGTTCCTTTACATAACACTGGTCTAACCCCTATGATCTACTGAAGGCCTCTAACCATCAAAGAAGAACCCATTTTTCATATGAAGAACCAGCTCTAAACATCAAAAAGAGGAAATAATTGTTCAGAAGTAACAAAAGAGGAACAAAACAGGGCTAGAGATACAGAAGGCAATAGAGAAAAGATCACAAAATGGAAAAGAAATAAGGCAAGAGATGTGCTCTTAAATTTTCACAATCATTCTGGTTTGAGACTGGGAGAGAGAGCCATAAAACTTGCATTTCCTCTGAAACTTGAAGACTGACCTGTAGCAGCTGTGTTGCTGTAGCTCTTTGTTCAGGATTTTTCACTAAGCACTTCTTTACAAAATCTGTGAATTCATCAGACCAGAGCTCTGGCTTCCGAAAGGTTGGAGGGGGATTTGTAGGAATCATAAAAATAGCCTAGATAAAAAGCAAGAACAATAGAAAGTTTAAACAAAACACATCATGACAGCACTACATTCAAGGAAATAAATTGCTTTATCCACCTTTCTTATCAAGCTAAGAATCTGGAAGACAAATTTTAAGTAGGGTAGGATTTCCATTCAGACTGAGATTCAGGAAGTAAATCCATCTGCTACTAATGTAGCTACTTCCCATCAGATTTTCTCTATTTAAACCGTATCCCATTGAGCACATCACTCTCTACATTATCTATTACTGTTCATCGGTCTCAGGATATGATTTTTTTCTTTCAGAAATTCTTAGTAATGGCACTGCTTCTTCAAACAGACCCAGAAAAGTCTCTATGAAAAGCTAAGTTCACCTTCTCATCTCTTAGCTGCACTTAGTTTTATAGGAGAGCTGCTCAAGAGAGTTGGTGGCTCTATTACTTGCTGCTGAATACTTTATACAGCTGTAGTTTTGAAACTTGCCTTTCTTAATATCTTTTTAAAACAAATGCTCAAAGAGCTAAGACAGAAGATGACAAAACCAATCAAGTAACTGCCCTATTACCGAAGAGAATTCACTGAAAATTAGAAAGGAAGAATTTTACCTACAGGTAAAAAAAAATCCAGACTGTTGAGAACTATACAGAGCTTTTTCAACTATGAAAAAGATTCATGCTACACACACAAAAAAAAGTGCTATTTGAGGCTATATGAATTGTGTTATTTCTTCCACACTTTTTACCAGACTTCCTAATTACGGATTTATACTGTCAGGGGGTAAAAAACAAAGAAAGAAAAAAAAGAGAGAAGATAAGCAGTGTAATTCTGAGAGACCACTGTAAAATTATTGGTAATTTTGAACTTCCACATGTAATACCAAATGTATACAGCTTCACCTCTAAAGATTCACACATGGCAGCAACAAACTATTCAGACCCAGGTCTAGTGACAGAAACTATATTTTTTTTCCCCCTAAAACTAGGCTCAGTTTAATCACAACCACTGAAAAGGCATGAACATTCTATAAGCTTGCAGTCCTTCATTTGTTTCTCTCTACAAGCATAGACAGATTTATGTGCTCAGAAAAGGGAGAAGGTGAAACATGCACACAATTAGCACAGTAGTGGTACCAGAAACTTTAGACTACGTCTGAAAAACACAGAGGAAAAGGGGGAAAAAACTTCCAAAGATTTTACCCATAACGTCCTGAGAAGCTCAACTGCCCTTCAAAGCCTATTTAACTTGTACAAAATCCTCATTCTAAATTTTTTCTCATATGCTGAAGAAAAGCATGCAGAACAATATAAGAACTGCATTTTTAACGAAAAATTATTTCAGTATCAGATACTTCATTTTAAATCTAATATTTACAGAGCTTATTTTAGTATCTAATGCTGCCTAATTAAAAAATTAGAGGATCAGCATATTTTTAATAAACTTTTTTTATTTTTTTTAATTTTTTAAATTTAACTTTATCTTTTAATTTTTTTAAAATAAACTAGGATGTATGCTATAACAGCTTTATATTTT
>PPHD01019488.1:0-14080 GCA_002909625.1 Bambusicola thoracicus | reverse complement strand
TTCTTGCTAGGTTTGACATCACAGTGCTGGATGAATATCACACCAAGAGCTGTTCCTCGACAGTAGGGTGTAGTTGCTATAGTCCTTAAGCAACATGTACTACTGTAGTTTACGAGCACGGCATCTAACACAAAGCTACAAAATAGAGGTCTATCAACTGAAAAATTCTTGTTTTCTAATAAAAGATAAGAGAATGCTTGAATCAAAAAAATGTACACATAACTTCAACAAGCTCTTACTTGCAAATACAATTATAACTGAAATATCTGTTTTATGTGCGAAGACTGAATTTTGCATAACTGATTCTATCCATATGAAATAGAGTTGAAAAATATGGATCTTAAGAGACTTTAGTACATAAAAGCTTCAGAGATGTAATGAATATATTATATATGTAATATTATAACTAGAAAATGCAATTTATTTCCACTATAAAAATAAGACCTCAAATGTTTGGTCTTACCTCCACCCAAAGCATGACTCTGATATCCGTAGCTCAGTAGCTGGGATGGAGGGAACACCAATGATCTCATAACATTGCTGAGTACTTTTGTGTATTATAACATTGCCTAAGAGCAGTAAGTAGCATCCCCTAGTCAAGTATCCTAGTATCTATTTTAGGAAAATCTGTAAGTTCATTCCAAGTAATGGCAGCTACTAGAAACAGGAATCAAGTTCTAAAACAACTAGGAAACAATTTAATTCTCACTCCAGTGAAGTATTTTCTCTGTAAACAAAACAAGAATGAAAGTAGAATTAACTTTAACAAACTTCTTCCGAAGTCAAAATTTAATTTTGTCTTAAGTATTTCTCTTTTGCTTTTCAAAAATACTTTAATCTTCTTTTTCAATATTCTACTCTGTTGGTTTTTTTAAAGCATAAAAACTGTATCATTTCTAAGATTTTTCCATTTTATTTTTGCTTCATTGTTATCCTAAAAATTATTCACAATTTATCATACAGATAAAAGAAAAGTGTGATAATTGAAAAGAAAATTAGAAAACCTCAAATAATTTCGGACTATCTTTGTGTGTGTGTGTGTATCTAAAATCAGTAGTAGAACTTTAATGTACCGACAAATGGAAGGTGAATCTACCTCAAAAGAGAATTAATTTCTTCAAGTACTTTGCCTAAGAACGGATCGTCCATATAGACATATGGTGTGTAAATGATATGCGAAGTCAGGATTTATGGATGCATTCCCATGCCTATGGAAGAAAGACCATTTGGGGGGTTTTGACTGTTTGCTAAGATCCTAAAAAAAAAAAAAAAAAAAAAAAAAAAAGATTTCATGTGAAGTGATTTTCAAATGTAGCTAAAATCAATGCAAAAGTGGATAACAGAAGATTACAGCCCGCTACAATTACACTGTACTAAGCATGCATTAGGTTCTTGGTAACATCTTCACCATCACAAGAGAAAAGAATTTTCAATACTAATATATATTCAAATAAATTTATAATCTATCTTAAGACACAGGCATCTCCTGACTAAGTAAGGTGCTTACTACCTAGAGTATCATTTTTCATCTGCATATTGCACTTTCAAAAAGACAGCACAGTTTTCTCCAGAATCTATCAACCTCATTACTGCCAGTAAAATCTGGGCTACAATTCAAGATCATAGTGTTTAATGCACTCCAAACAAAAGTCAAAATAAGCCAATATTTAGATTCAGGGCAACACTTAATTATCTATCCAGGTATAACTACATGAATGTAACTCAACAGTCACAGGGAAAAAAAACCCTCTATGATTTAGACACACTGAAACAGAGAAAATTAGTGGCAGTTTCCTAAGAACATAACTAACGTATATTGTCATTTGTCTCCTGCTGTCCAAATATGATGTTTATTAGTTTCATAGACATACATATATATTTACTTAAGAATTGAAATAAAGAAAAGGATCACTAGACTGTAGTAACAGAGTAAGGAATAAAGCATAGGTGTGTATAAATCAAACAATGAACACTCAGTCTGAGAATCTAACCACTATAAATAACAAGAGTCAGTGCTGGGGTATGTCGCATCGACTACTGTAATTTCCTATGCTTGCTCTCTTGGTGTGAACTCATTTCTTTTCTCCCGCTAGCCATATGTGATTCATATGTGAATTAGAAAATTTAAAACATCGTATAGATATTTTTCACTAACCATGTAAAAATACGACAGTTGATTTCTGTTTAAATGATAGAAGTACAAAAAACTAAAAAAAAGTAAGGAACAAACAGTGTTGTTTTTTTTTGTTTGTTTTTTGTTTTTTTGTGGGATGGGGAAAAAAAAAAAGAAAAAAAAAAAAAAAGAGATTACCTTAATACAACACCAAGCAATATACCAAAGCACTGAAGTTCATATGCACACATCCCCACTCACACACACACATATCAGATTTGGAGGCCTTTTCACATAGCTTGCTCCTGGCTATTTTCGGTCTTGTGAAATTTTCACATTAATTTTAGGAGGCATGAATTATCCCGCTTTTACAACAAGACATCCTTGGGGCATTTAAAACATGCTTGAAAATAAATAATTAATGCACTGGACACTATTAATTAGCAAACCTCAGAAACATCTAACCTTACAGATCCTGAAAAGTTTTTCTAAACTTGTCAAGCCATTAATAATAAATAGAGTGGAAACAGCCAATTAACACAGTTAAATAACAACTGTTATGAACAATGGAAAGTGCTACTTTTTCTTTACTTCTGACATCTGAAAGAAATACATTGACTCTGCTACTTTAGCCCTGACACAACTAACAGAAATGTTGTTTTACATTTTAAGATAATCTCCATTTGACCTAGTTCCGCGGAACCAAATACAGTACCTAATCATGACAAAGTTGAAAATTTTCTTCAGATACTGGAAAGAAAAATATTTACACCTTTTCTGTTAAAAAAAATAAATAAATCTTAAAATAGAACTTGAGGGATAAGATTTATGACAATCTATACTTACATCTACAATTCTGAAAATCACAGACCTATAGTTAAACAGGTCATATTACAGCAAATGATGACTTCTTGATCACTTTAAGAAAGAATTTGACTAATTTATTTTCCAGCTTCCACCTCTTATAATGAAAACTCACTTTCATTGTAGTACTTGAAATAATTAAATGAGAAAGAAATATATTGGGTATAGCGAGTGTGAATTTTTTAAGAGGAAAGCATGCTTAACCAAGCTGGCAAGAAGTCTGGCTCAGTGGATGAGGGAATACAGTGGATAATGTATACCTTGATGTTAGAAAGGCTTTCTTATGTTTTGTCTCATGGCAGACAAACTGATAAGGCATGGACCAGATATATAGACAGTGGACAGAAAACTGACTGAACTGCTGGGCTCGAAGGTTATGATCAGCAGCACAAAGTCCAGCTGAAGGCTCTACTATTATATGCATGGGAAATAACTAACCATAGTGTGATCTCGACAGGATCAAGGGGAGAGAAAGATGTAAAGCTGGAGAGTAGTGCTATTTTTTTCTTCCTTCTCCTAAGAATTAATAAAAGTAAAAACTGTACAAAATGGACCACTCTGGCATTTGAGGCTTCTTAAAAATATTCACCTTCAAGGGGCCAAGATTGATACAGCTTATACACTACTCGGGTGTAACACTGAGCATCTACTTGTCAGGCTAGAAAAATTGCAGTGCACTGAGCTATAATGTTGTAGCACTATCAGTTCATTTATTCATGAACTGCAGAGGAAAATAAGCACATGGAATGTATATAAATTCTCAGTTCAAAAGTTACTGTAATCAAGGGACAGCTTTAAGTTTTTTCCCTCTTTCTCTCTTCCCCACCTCTGCCCCAGGAACGTTTGCATGGCATCTAATGAGCGTACCCCTTAGCCTCTCTCTTTTGACACAAAGTGTTGTTCTGTTGCTTGGGGCTCACACTCAGCATGATGTGCACTAGATACCAAATCAGACTAAAAGTTTTGAAATAAGTACATTTGATTTTCTGCTTTTTACTTTTTCCAAATAGAAAGACTTCGACTTTTTTATGTAACTGTATTCTCACTGGCCACTCCTGTACTGTGTGTGGTCAAGCGAGAAAAACAATCTCGCATAGCAGAGTATTTCACTGAATGATACAGGATGAAGATAAAATAGAATTACTTCTCTGATCACTGCCAAAAATTGTATCTAGTCAGGTAGTACAGCCCAAAAAGCATTTGTATTTCCTTTGCTCCACTGACAATACTAGAAAAGTATAAAAATCTTGACTTGTTTGTGCAAGAATAAAAAGAAATGTCATTGAGATGCAACTGTCACGATTAACATAGGGCAAATTATGTGCTGACCAATTATACGAGCAGTCTGAAACCTGCTGCTGCCCTTAGGTCCAGCTGCTGCCTACTAAATCCAAATACCGTTGAGACAGGAGATGTCAGGGAGCATCTATGGGAAATGCAGACCAGTAAGTCTTCCTTACCTTGGTGAAATGATGGACTACACAGAGGTGGCAAGATGTCCAGTCCAGAAGTTTGCAAAAACTGTTTTGCCTCAAACAAGCCCCAAGTACACTACTAACATTGATTTGTTTTGATGGTTGCTGAATTTTGCCAATAATGGAGCCCCACAGGTATTCTTACGTATGACACATACTGTGTATGGCCAGTTTACTTCAAAATCCAATGGGTTCTAGTTAAATCCACTTAAAATGGCAAATGCATATACGATTTCCTTTTTAAAATACATGCAATTTCAAATACATATAAACTCATAACCCTTAATATAAAAGTATGGTAGCTTATTGCACTCAGGCTATTTAAAAAATGCCTATCCAAGACTTGATTCCTTATGTTACCTTGAAGTTCTGACAAAAATGTTCAAGTCTTTGTGATAACAATGATATATGGTTTATTATTGAATAGTGCTGTGTATCAACAAAAGTTTAATTATATGGTTTTCTGAATGTGATATGAAGTGGAACAAGAAATGTATATTCTTTTCTTATTAAACACTGGTTAATTAATAAATTAAATTGATGGCTAAGAATTACATTGAAAGAGGTCTTTACCAAAGACCTAATGCACTGAAAAACCTATGGCTGGTTAGAACACCCAAAACTCCCAGTCAAGCTGGGTTTGCATCAACACAAAGCCTTCAAACATGAGGTATTTAGACCTAGATATGATGGAATAAAAAATTATCTATCCCCAAAACTAACAGTGACTTCAGAAAAAAAAAAAAAAAAAAGATACAGTATACAACTCTAGACTTGTAATGAAAATTAGTATCAGTGAAGGAGAAACAGGTAGAAAACACTCTGCTTATTGCTCCAATAGGTTTTAGAGCAACAGACTACAATTTCACTTATAGTGTTTTATACAGATACCTTACCACTCTTTAAAATTCAATGCACTAATTATCAAAACAAATTATTGAGTCAGTTCCTCAAACTAAGAAATCTAAAAGTGCTAAGAAATGTGATTAGTATTCATTTCTTTTTCCTTTATAGTACAATGTCTTTTACTGTAGCCACCAAACTGTTGTCATATTGCTTCATGATTTCCACTGTCCATCTCATGTGGAAACACGCACAAAGATGGAGAAGACAGAAATGACAAAAACTTCTGGTGTAGCTGACATCTGAGCTGAATTCTGATTACCACCTGCTGTATCGTTTAACTAGAAACAAGACCTAAAATCTCTCTAGAGAATATAGGACTGTGATTTAGCTAACTGACATCTGGATGCTCTACATAAATATAGCTGAAAGAACATTTTCCTGGCAGTTACAAGCCTGACTGATAAAGTAAGCAGTTTGAGCACTAAGGCTTCAGGTGGCTCATTACATCTCTATTGACAACTCAAATATTTTTTCACTAAATCTCAAACCAGTTTGTACATAAATTCTCTGCACCATGCACAACCAAGTTCAGTACCTTGCACAGTCAAATTCTGCCAGCAGCTTGGAAGGGCAGGTCTCATCTTCACTGAAAAACACATCCAGAATACACACATAACATGATGCAAATGCAGATAACTGTGGGGGCAGAAATGCTTTATATGTATCTGGTCCAACCTACAAAAATCGTATTTTGCAAGGGAGACTCAACAGATCATATTCTATTCTATAATGTGCAATGAAAACTACAACATATCAAAATAAGTGTCAGCAAATTTCATTTATATGTAAGTCAACAAAGAGCAGCACTAGCCACTGGAAATTCAAAGCTGTACAGAAGTGCAAACCACTGAAACATCCTTTATGTTTTTATTGAATGCTCCTTGTCACAATGATTATCAAACATCTATGAAGAAGAAAAACTGGACAGGCCACCTGCACTGGACAAATGAGGAACACGTTTGTTCAAGAAATTCAACATGGAGAAAAGACATTTTAAAACACCACAGATCTTGCTAGGAAAAGAGATGGGACAAAATAAAGGAATTCTCAGGACATAAGTCAGCTTATGCAAAACTTAAGAGTGGAATTATACCAAGGACCTTTAGAATTACAAAATGATGCACTGCTACATTACAAAGGCTGCTCCAAAAGTAATGCCTCCTACTTTATTATGCTGGCCAATGACATTGAAGGCAGATGTTAGTGGTATGGCAACAGAGACTGAACCTTCCCATCAGTATTCTGTTACATTTTGTTGCTCTGTGACAGATGGCAGAAGAGGAGCAGTCTGACAAAATGGCCTCTGACATGGAAGTGCACATGAAGCAAAGGGGTGTCACTGAATTCCTCCATGTGGAAAAAATTGGAACCACTGACATTCATCAACACCTGCTGAACATTTATGGAGACCAAACAGTGGATATTAGCACAGTTAGGTTGTGGGTAGTGCATTTCAACAGTAGCGACAGCAACATGAAAGATAACCCACATTCCAGATGGGCATACACAATTGTCACACCATGAAATGAAGAGCATCTCAATCAGCTCATCTATGTGAATTAGGAGATCACGACTACGGAACTGTGTACACAGCTGAACATCAGCTTCAATGTGTTAGAAACAATTCATGGCAGTGTTGGAGTATGAGGAAGTCTGCACCAGTTTGGTCACATGAATGCTCACACATGAGCAGAGAGAACATCGTGTGCAAGTTTGTCAGGACCTACTGAACTAATATGAGATTGAAGGTGACAGTTTCCTGGATCATAACAACATTGCTGGTGACAAGACCTGGTGTCACCACTACGAGCTGGTTGCAAAATGGCAGTCCATGGGGGGGGCAACATATGAATTCCTCATCAAAGAAAAAGTTCAAAATAAAGCCTTCAGAAAGTAAAGTGATGTGCACTGTCTCTCAGGATAGAAAATGGGTGATCCTTCTGGGTTCCCTGAAACCTGGACAACCCATCAACTCTGACAGCTACATCACAGTGTCAAACCCCATACCAGTTTGAAAATTGTGGAGCACATTGCCAATCTTAGCTGGGCTGGCCTACCACACTCACCATATAGCCTGGATTTGGCACTTTCTGATTTTCATCTGTCCAGACTGTTTAAAGATGGACTATGTGAGCAACATTTTCCTAACAATAATGGTATCATACACAGCAGCTATGAAACAGCAGGTCACCTCTGCTGGTGCAGATTTTTAGCAGCATGCAGGCTCTTGTTTCATCACTGGTGAAAATACATAGCTAATAGTCATGATTATGTAGAAAAACAGCGTTTTGTAGCTGAGAACTTGCTCTATCAAACAGTGTTATTGCGTTTTTGTGTCTATTGTAGTTTCCTTGGAAATAAATATAAGGCATTAGCTTTGGAGCAACCTACTTATAAAAAAATATTAGCTTATGTTAACGATACTAGGAATTACCTTTTTTTTTTTTTTTTTTGGTACTAGTGAAATTCCTTTTTCATAACAGATTCAAAGAGCTTTAGGATAAATTGTCTCATTTTCCAACTTACATACAAAAGATAAATAAAATAAATGAAATTTACCCTCTCAAATAATAATAATAAAAAAGCCAGTTAAAAGCATTTTGGAATCAGTAGCAACTGCAGAATTTGCACTCCACCAAACTGTTACCTACACTTTATAAAATTAAGAGATACATTCAGGAGCTTTAATATGATAATGCATTAATATAATAGTGCATTGTGTCTCAACATCACTACAGTACAACTTTTAAAATGCAAAACAAAATTAAGTTGCAACATGACCTGATTCAATCTAATTTGTTAAATCCCATTTAGACAAGTTTGCAAACTCTTTTCTGCCAGCATCAGCTGTTCTATTTGCTAGTTAGTAACAACATTACCACTTCTGCAAGAAGAGGTGAAGCCATGGGCACCACTGTGGTGCACAGATCATTTACTGACTTCTGCAACTGTGTGCTTTCAGCGAAGAACTGCTTAAATAGATGCAGGGTAGAATATTTTGAGAGAAGAGTTCCTAATAAATTGGAAGTGAGTGAAATGCAGCAATCCTCTAATGTTCACAAAGGCTTCCAAGATTTTTACTGTTATAATTATTTTCCTGCTTCAAAATGACCAGTCCATTTGGTTGTAGACCTAGATGGAAAACCAGCTTGCATATTTTTAAGAGCAGGCAATGGTACTTGGGAGTGGCTGGGAATTTTCTTCAGCAGAGAGTACAAGGGGTGCATAAAAAATGGAAGTCTTTATTTTCCTGATAATGCAGATTACATCTGCTCCAAGCAGATTTTCTCAAGTTTGATTAAAATGATAAAGGGTCAATTTAGTTCAGTTTGCTCTACGGACTGATTATTTATTTCCTGCAGATACAAAGCTACTTAAGATTTTGTCTTCTGCAGTTCACTGCTTCTCAGTTACAGAAGATAACAAAAATTGCCTGTGTTTAAAAAAAAATCACATTTGTGTCAGACTTTTTTTGCTTTGATACTCCAGAATAGTTCCACAAACTTCAGCAGTAACAAAAACATTTCATGTAAGTGCCCCCCAGTCAGCAGAAAACCCCATGTGTGTCAGAAGCTGTGGCACCTTCCTCTGTGTTTCCGTAACTGTTCAGTCTTTCAGTGAAATATGTAGGAGAACTACTCCAGCAAAATTACTTAAAAAAAAACCCCGCAAAACTCACTAGTTAATCCAAATGAATTCCTTGACTGAGGAGGGACTCCAGGACCAGCACACAGGAAGTGGTGCTAGGGTAGGAATGAGCTACCTGTGGCTGGAGGTGGTGGGACAGCCGTTAGCAGCAGCTTTCAGCATTTCCCACATTTCACCTCCCGGTGGATTCCCTGAGGTATCTGAGAAGATGAAAGAACTTGCTGATGTCAAAAGGGGCAGTCCTGCTGTTCTCATCTTCACTTGCACTGGTTGCGTGCTCATCTGACCTCTGAGAGAAGTAGTTCAGCTTTTTGCCAGCAAAATAACATTCAGGAAAAAAAAAAAGTGACAAGCAGTGGAGCTGTCACAAGAGAAGCAGGAGGAGTGCCTGGACTACAGGATGAGGGAGGTGAGGCCCAGTAGGAAGCAGCAAGCTGTTAGATGAACTCCAAGGTGTCATGAAACTTCACGCTTCAAGACCTAGGTTAAAATCTCTATTTGAGCAATTCGTTATTTCAGGCACACAGGTGCTTCTGTGGACATGAAACAAAGGAAGGGAACTTCATTTAAATACAAGTTTAAAAACTGTCACGAGGAACAAGGTCAGCATCAATTCCCTCAATCCCTTATTGCTGTAAAGTGCAAACTGCTTTTACCTTTTAATAGTTGAATTGATTAATACTACTAACCTCCATGGGATGAAGAGGAAGACAGATATAGGAACATGTGTTAAAAATTAAAGGGTGAAAAGACAATGAGAAATGAGCAGGCCACCCCCAGACTCTGCAGAACTTAGTTTCTAGGTGCCAATTCTGAACCATGGCTCCCAGCCTCCCGTCAAAACTGCCAGCAGTGTGTCAGACACTATGTCTTCGTTTGCAGCGTAGCACGGTTCCTCATTTTCCACAAAGGTTTTGGTATGATAAAAGATAAGTTACCTTTGTTCTTCAGTCACAGCAACACAAGACTACCACCACCCAATGTGCATCAACCCCCCCCCAGAAAACAAGCCGCAACACTTTGCTTTTTTTTTTTTAATTTCACAGAATAACCAACCAGAAATATCTTGTTGTCATTCTAGTTCTTGTAAAAAGTACTGCTGAGAGCTCAGAACTTTTTATAAAATACATTTACCTCAAAGCTGGGAATGAATCCATTTAGATGAATTATAAAACTAGGTCTTAGCATTCAGTGGCAGAAAATTATAGTCACATGCTGAAATGAATTAACCTCACTAGCTTAGATGTAATACCTTGTGTCTTTTTAAATGTATAATTTCTACATTTCTAGAATTATTAATAAAAAAAAAAAAAACTCCTAAAATGTTCTGAGAGTAAAGGAAGGGACTGAAAGACGAATTGAGCTTCTCTTTCTGGTTTTGATTTCTTAGTGATCTTAGCAAATCACTAACTCATTCTTCACTTTCTGGCTCATAAAACTGAGAGAAACTTGATACATATCTGACACCTTCAATATGAAAAGCACTTTAAAAAAGCCTTTTGACACTAGATGAAAGATTGTACTTTGCCGTACAGAATAGCTGTATTACCTGACGCGCTCATTATACACTGTCAGAGAGCAACAACTTTCAGCATATTTCCCTTTTATTATTCCTCACTCTTTGACTGTGTTCAGTAATTACAGATGGAATTTTGCAGATTGCTTTCGTGACTTAGGAAAGCAGTTCCCTCAGAAAACTATGCAAATCTGTTTCTCAACTGTTCAGAAATGTTTTATTGAGTCTTGAAGGTGTTTGGTTAGGGATTTTTGTATTATGGTCATCTCAGACCACACCACTGCAAAAATAGCAATAATTATTGTTTAAAATCTCTGATGTTTCTCATTCTTACAAGTACAAAAGAGTCCTAATTAATTATTTTCTACGTCTAGAGTCACTAAATGCTATCCACATGCCTACGCAAGCTTCACAAACACAACTATTTGTTATTTCTATGCTAATCAATGCTTTTGGGTCATGACTTGGAGCCAGTTCTGCTTCTTCTCCCTGTTTGTCTCTGTTGTACAGGCTGCACAAAGGCACAGAGATAAGATGACCACATTGTGAACGTTACATGATCATTTTTGCTGCACACATTAGGCCAGCTCCCCTGGCTGTGCTTACAGCTATTGGAATTTCTCTAGCGAATCAGAATGATTTTTGGCACACTTCAGACTCACTCTCCTTCAGCAGAAATTGGCCTGCCTATTTTAGAAACAATCAGAAAGCACCAACCACACATTTATTTGACTACCTGACCTGCCCTTCAAAACAGTCATTACCATGCAGAATAATGACATACTGAAAAGAGAAAAGTGCCGTTCTCAAAAGCAGTGAGTGCTTTTGGGAATCATTTCAGCATGCCAAACAATGCTGTTCAGCCAATGAACTGACATCACTCTAAAAATACTTCGTTGTATGTCAGTGAAAATTACGCCCAGACACACTAAACAAGGAGGCTGTATGTTACTTGTGGGTGGCAGCCAGCCGAGACTGCTACCCCTCTACCCATCTGCCTCTTCCGCACTGCCAAATCCTAGGACCTTTATTAAAAACAGGACTTGAATTATGCAGCTTGCCAGATCATGCCCCTTTCCTTCTACCAACTTGAACATAGTGTCAAACTCACGTCTAGAGGAAGAGAAAAAATGCTTCTCTGCCATAGATTTTCATAGCAAGTTCAGCCAAAATACACAAGTTGCTGTCAAAATCTCAAAAAAATCACTGTTCCTGGTATTTATATTTCTTTAGCTTCTCGTGCCAGAAGATCTTCTGATTTTCCCCAGAATGAAAGCCATTTTAGAGAATAACAGCCAAGTGCAACAGATTCCAAAGGGACTTCTCCAAACGAACTGGCATTTCTTCACATACGCTATACCAGGGAGCAGTGCAGGAAAGCCCTGTACCAGAACATGACAAAGTGGTTGGCTGGAGTCTGAGCCACAGAAAGGCTCCAGGAGATCTCCACCTGAGGCTACCTTGGATCTCTGAGCATATCCAAAGTGTCGCTTTGGTCACGTGCTGTGAGCATTGCCTGCATGTAACAAGATGTTCCAGATTTATTCCAGGAAGCAACCACTTCCAAAGGCTTGCAGCAAAGCAAAGATTTGGAAGGAATATGGAAACAGCTTAAACACTGCACTCTGTCCTAAATCTAAAACTAAATCATGAACATAAAAGAAATAGATGAATAGGTGAAATCACCTATTGAACTCCATGATTGTTATATAAAACATTTCCAGGTGTTTACATGAGGTTTCCATATTATATATCTTGGATCAGTTAATATAATTTGTGGGGGGAAAAAATGTACAGGCTGGACAATACCATGCTAGATGTAGTATATACATATTAAAGAAAAGTTCTATAAAGAAATGTCATTCACTTTGCTGTGAACAGCCAAATTGGGCAACTTAATGTATTACCATACTGCTTAATGGCAAATAACCAGCAAGCACATTGTAGGACAGCCTACAACAACACAGTGCTACATTTGAGCTTTGATATGTCCAAGTGTCAAAAAGCAGAATTGAATAAGAAAGATTAAACAAAAGCATAACATTCCCCCACTCGCCCAAACCACATATACACACATACACTTTTGGTTCTTTGGGACTACAGATCGCTTTTTGGTTGCTCACTGCCCTGTTGGGAAAATATTATCACAGTCAACAGATGAAACTCTATGTTCTCTTTCAGCTTAAATCTTTCTGGCACTTTCAAAATGTGCTAGCAAATACTCCATAGGCCACAGTTGATGTTCATGCATTTTTCTGAAAATATTTATACTGAACATCCTAACATTTTTATCTTATAATTTTGCCTTTTTACTTTCTTTTAAATAAATATCAAAGAGAGACTCCTTTACTTACTGTAAATTACTGCACTTCAGGCAGTAAGAAAGGCATGTACACATGGCACAGGGATGTGTGCAGTCTAGGTGTCAGAGGATATTGTACTTTAAATGAAATATAACCAGAAGATTAAAGCTTGTGAGAAAAAAAATGTCAAACTCAAGTGTGGCACTACTGCTGTGTTCTTAAATGTGTCATTATTAGCAAGGACCACAACAAAAAGTACAGCCTTCATAATGGTATTATGTTGTACTTCTTTCACATGTACTCAGAAGTATTTCCTGATTATCAAAATATACCAGAACAGATGAAGATTTATGAGAACTGTAGAAGTGCACAGTAAAACTTTAAATATATACTCAGCACAGATAAAGGTACACTTGGAACACTGACTTTTTAAATTATATTTATCTGTTCTCTAGAATAGACAATAGTCTGCAAAAGCCTGTGCTATATTATGTCAGAAGATCATCTTGTCTCAAAATTTTTACTGTAGAACAGCTTAAACTTAAAGTTCAGAAGAAAAAAGTCATGTTTTCTGCTCAATATAGATAGCAAGATTAACATTTTTGAATAAACAACACACACAGTGGGATCAAGATAATTTTACTATGCACTTGTTATCTAAATGAGTGTAGTGTCTCCATATGGCCATATGGATGCTAGCTATATCTTATATACTCAAGGGGCAATGAAGAGTTTAAAGTACATATGTTAACAAATAGTGTTGAGTTGGCACTCATGTCCTCACTACTACATACAGCAATATATTCTAATTTTGCATTTTTTATTTTCCCTAAAAGTAGTTTTTTAAGTGCTAGAAAGTACTTATGGATTTCAGAGAGAGTGCTTCATAATCAGGTTAATACAAGTATTACACTACTGGAAGCACCTCATGGCTTGCAGTCAGTTCTGGTATGGTAAATCACGCTTTTATCTGTGCTCTTCAAAGTATAACAAAAACAAAATTTCATACATATGACTATAAATATTAGTTAAATCTAGAATACCCAGATGAGCTTCTTAGTATTAACACTTCTCATTTATTATGATACTATGTTAATTCATGCCAGATGGAGACTATTCAAATGTTCATGACTTGTACTTGTCATGAACATATGTTCCTGGAATAATGGAGTGGTTTCTTAGCAAACAACATCCCATATTTAAAGACCCATGATGAGACTCGTAAAAGAAAAAAAAAAAAAAAAAAAAAAAAAAA
>PPHD01019487.1:0-14080 GCA_002909625.1 Bambusicola thoracicus | reverse complement strand
AAAGAAAAGAAAAGAAAAGAAAAAAAAGAAAAGGTAGGACATCCAAGAAAACTGCATATATCTTTGTCCTTTGTGTTTGATTTATTTCTTGCAATTCATGATTAGGAACTTTGAAAGTCATATATCTTTAGTTCTAACTAATACTTCATCACAGTGTAATGTTAGTTATAAATATTAGGGAATGTTACAAATCTTTGCATCTATTGAAAGCTGAGCAATTCCTGCACAACACACAAAACTACCTATAAACTGTATTAAAAGATGTTTACTTTCAAGGCAAGGATAGAGTACAGTTGAGAGTCTTGAGAAAATAAAACAAGAAATCTTACAATTTCATGTATAAGTGTTCATATTGATCTATGACCATTATTTGAAGAGCTGGTGTAATGAGTAAAACAGATTTGTTAGTGGTTAGTCATCTAGACATGATAAGGTTGCTGCAGCTTCGGTAGTCTCATGTACAGAATACTTTCTGTAAACTTCATATAAGTGGTAAAGGGCAGTGTAATCACAAAGCTTGCATATCTATCTGCCAATGTGTAAAAAAAGAATACCAAAAGTCTGAATTTGGAAAAAAAGTCTTTGAGTGCACAATAGTACAACATATTGTGAGTCGACTGTAATGTATTTGCTTATTATCCATTTTGTTGTGCTGAATTTGATCATTTGACACTATGAACTGGCAGATATTCCATTGCTCAGCCAAACATCTAATGTACCATTCAAATTTCCACCCAAATAAGCCTGTGTTGGAAGGGGTGAGGGGTTCTTCCATGGAAAAAATTACCCAGGAAAAAAACGTACTACTTTAGATCTAGGGCTAGCCAGAAACCACAGCTACTCTGCCTAATGACAGAACTTTATATAGATTTCAGGGGCACACGAGAACTAGAAATCTTTAATTTACTGATTGATTAGATGGAAATAGAGCAAAAGACATAAGAATTACTTTACGTTATCAGCTATTTCCCTAAAGATGAATATATGTAGTAAAGCCTTGCAGGTACAATGAAGCTTCTACATTTAAATCTTTTATATGTCTTTGTTGGTGTCAAGTATTCAGAAGCAGGTCAGCTAGGGAATTCCACATGTACCAGGCATCTGGTCATCTGAAACTGAAGTGTTCTGAGTCATATTCACCACTAATTTTACATCAGACAATTATTTTACAACTACCATCTTAATAAACTTTCTTAATAAAAGTTTTAGTGAACATTTGTATCCTAACTTTGTTTTCTTTTTGTTTGTTTGTTTGTTTGTTTGTTTTACAATAAATCTTGATGCGTCTCATTCATTAAAGTATTCAGCTTACGTGAAAGTAGATCTGACTAGATTATCTAAACTGTCCAAAGCTTATTCCACCCCTCACTCCCCTCCCTCAAAAAAGCACAACAGAAACACCTTTTCTATTAGAACATATGATTATACAGCTCACTGTTCATGTTCTCTTCTATTTTAGAAACAATGAAGTATTAATCATAAATTTTCAAAGGAAAAAGAAGGGCTGAGCTTCTCACATCACAGACTTGTCCTCTCTCAATTTCATTACCGTCATTCCTGTACTTGATAACATTTTTATGTACATTGACATAAAGCATGACTTGGAGAAATATTTAAACATCAAATAAAATAGAATATTCTATTATATATTTTATAAGCGGCTGAGCATGGGCATGATAGCCATCCCTTGTGCCACCTTCTGACCATTCAATTTGCATATTTTTCTTGCATGGGGACATCATGGATTGAACGCCCACTCCATACCTTCATCATCTTCTCAGAGGTTTGTCTTCAACCTCTTAACCTTTTTTGCTGTATGAGAAGGACTTTCCTGGAGGAGTGAAAAATGAAGAGAGGAGAATATCTTTGACTTTCAGGGTCCTACCTCTTTTAGTCTCTGTTTGTGTATTCTCCCAATAAGACATTGAATCTGAAAAGTCAAACTAATTATTAAACTATATAAAAGGATTAATATAATTTTACATTAATAGAACTGAGCACTGTCAATCATTCCTACTCCATATTCTCACTAGAAGCCTAGCACCCACCTAAGAATTAATCCTATGTTTAACAATGCAGGTGTGTTTTTACTTTTTCTCTTTTTACCTCTCTGAAAAGTGTTATAAACCTTTTTTTTTTTTTTTTTTTTTTAACTTCAGTTATGTCTATAAAAGAGAAAATATAGCCACAAATTTCCTCTGTAAGGATGTGTGTTTACCTGTTCAAAGGAAGCTGTCCTTTTTACCTTGCAGAGTGACTGTTCCTTATCATCATTTCCAGAAAAGGAAAACAATCAGAGAGTAGAGAGCTGGGACACCAAGTTAGTGAATTGTCACAAGTTGGTAGATCAATTCTAGCAGATGCATATATCTTGTCAGATTAGCACTGTTCTGATTTTCAAACTGTACGGTGTATATAAAAATGACTAATAAAGAAGTAAATGAAAATTGCTTGAAGAACAAAATACTCTGCAGTGTGTTCACTATTGCTTCTGAACTGCACCAGGCAGCAGTCTCTCTGCTCTCACTGTACTCTATCTCTCACAATCCCCCTTAGATCAAGTTTTTAAAGGATATTGTGTATTTAGAAGGAAGGCTTCTAAAATTTAATAAATGTTGCTGGGCTTTTGTAAAGCTAATATTATCTGTTATCTGTACTTCAAAGAGCTGAAAAGCTGCTGCTACCAGCTGGAATCTCTGACTTTTAAAACGAAAAAGTAACTGAGCCTACATTCCTTATACAGGTCAGGGAAACGGGATGCTATTATAACTCAAGTTTAAAAACATCAGAGAGGGAACTGAAGAGGCACCAAGTGAATTCATCCTCCATTTTTTGTCAACTGTCAAAATGATTTGCAGCAATTGAGAGAATGACAGTCTACCTCATTAAACCAATGGATTCAGTGAAAAAAGAAAATCCCGCATATAGTGTTATTTTTCATATTGCTGGTCAGTGTTTTCCATGTCAGAAGGTATAGTTAAAACACAGTCTAAAGGAAAAAGGACAGCTGTAAGGTTACACTACTGTTCTTTTCAAATAATTATGGTGACTACAGCAGTGCTATTAATTACGTGGTAGTGAATGTTACTGTACTAAAGACTGCAAATATAATAATAAATCAATGACTACTTTTGAAATAGCAATTTTAGTTATGTTGTACATGTAGACCTTTTGAACTATATTAGAATATTGACTGAGAAACAAAAGAACACAAAAGAAATCAAGCTAACAAATTATGCTATTCGAATATTCCTTTGAGGTTACTATTCCTTCTGTCAGTAGACACATGATTCTCAGTGGTGTTTGGATATAACCCATCCATAGCTTCTGTAGGAATGTCAGAGCTCCTATGAGGTTGTTCTGCACATGTCAATATTCTCTTGAGAGTGGATGGAGAACAGAAATACCGAGGATGAGATTCATGTTCACACTAATCTTTGAAAAGCCATGTGTCTATCCTAAGATACTCATCAGGCTTCTTCTAAAGTCTGTGGAAAAACAGACACATCTGGAAAGAAGTCCGCAGATAGTGTATAAGAATGCAAATATCCAACTCCACCTTAAAAATTGCTTCTCTTTTCCCACTGAATGTAGGCAGAGTCCAGAAAATTTGCTCAAAGATCTGGGTTTAAGAGGTTAATTTAGTTGACAGAAATTGTATCCAAAGCATACACTAAAATGGTTAGAGAAGTCAGATTTTCAGAGTCCCAGAATACAAGCTAGGTTGAATACTCCTGCACATCATTGCATTACACTGATATCTTCCAAGGTATATGCCTGTGTTCATAATAGAAAAAAATGGTTGAGATATTTGCCTGGAACATGGCTAATACCTTGTCATGTACCATCTATCCTTTCCAATTGTCTCTATAATTCTAGAAATTTTCAGTAATGCAGCCCAGATTTACATTGAAAATCCTGCCTTACCATTTATCTTGGGAATCTATCCAGTAAATGTCACCATGAAAAATTTCCAATTTTCAGCTTTTAGCCTGTTATTCTTTAGTAGACCATCTCTTAGTGCAATAAGCAGTTCTTTTCCTGTACTGAACATGAATTTCCACTATAAAACTTGGCTTACACTTTAATTTAAACTGCCTAAGAAACAGACAATAGAATCTGCCCAAAAAGAGGATATTGTCCTTTGATACTGTTGAACAACGTGTTTAGCCTTTAGTCTACATAGTTTGGAGTTTGCTGATCCATATGCTCCCAAGAAAGGGTTCCATCCAAATGTTGGCCTCATTCTTAGCTTGTGAATTGACAAGATAGTAGCACATAATTGTATGGTTTCTCTTAATTAATTTGCCATTATATTTCTACAACCTTGAGAGAGAAAGAGATTTCTAGTGGATTATTCATTTTCTAATATCTGTCCCTTGGCTGCAGTCCTGAAGTTAATGCTCACTAATAGTGTATTCTTTGTCTGCCCAGTTACCAGGGTCATCGTTTTTCAAAAGAAGCTTCCGAAATGTAGAAATGATTCTTTAGTAGCAGTTTTTCTTTTAACAGAGACCATCTTTATATTCCTTTTTCCTTTATAGCCAACAGCTGAGGTGATTTGCTCTGCATGTTTTGCTTTTTTTTTTCTGTATCCAATTCTTCAGTCATCAGAAAGTGAACTTTGCATTTGACTGTTTTATCAGATAAAGTCACAGTAGTAGAAACTGGCATAAATTATTCCAACCAGAGAGCTTTTTATATGATTTGAGTTTATGCACAACCACCAAAATATTTCTTTCATACTTTCCTCCTTCAAAATGCCATCACTGACAGATGCAACCAGCGTAGGATGAGTATGTTTTACTAACAAAACTACAATCAAATGCATTATTCAGAATGGAGAATTCTGATGATCTCTATGAAGAGCACCTACAAACTAATCTTTGTGTTCTGTGGAATTTTCATTTTTTTAATTACTTTTACTCCCCAAAAAGTACAAAATTAAAAATATATATATTTTCCTGGGAGTAGAAGTAATCTGAGCTTTCAAAATATCAAGAAAAATAAAGGAAGAACAGTGAAGGAAATGTGTGGGGTTTTTTTAGATTTCATCACTGGACTTTCAGTTGTATAATTGCAGATTGTGTGGCTTCAGTCACACTAGCTACCATGCTGGAGGAAAATGAAAGTCTTGAAGTGGGTTCTGAAACACGCCAGTTATGGTAAAAATAATAATAATAATAATAATGTTAGTTCAAGTACACTGAGGAAGGCTATCATCTATGAAAATATTCGGAAAGGAAAAGTTTCCTATTTCAAATAGAACAGATACCAATATCTTTCTAAAGCAGCCTTCCTGCAGCCACCAAGCTGTTCTGTTCACCTTTAAAAAAGAATACCAAAGACTTTTCTTAACTTCAAAAAGCATATCAAATTATTTTATAGTTGCTTGAGTATATGCTTTTTCTGATGAGAAGCCCAACAAAGCTTCACATTTTCAGTTGCTGGTGAAAGGAGAAAGATTTGGAGCTATACGAGCATTTTGGAGTTCATAATTATTCATAATATAAAGACATTTCCATACAGTGAGGGCCTGCAGTCCTACTCACTCCTAGGTTTCCTGCTGAGAGGTATTTAAAAGCCTTTAGTGTGTTTCATGAACTTTAAATTTTATGTGACCTACATCTTTGCATTGCCACCCTTGATCTTTTAAAAGCTTCCAATTCCCAGTATTTTTATTTTTTTTTTAATCTTTTCTGTGACATATCTGTTCCTTCAGAAAGCTGAATAATTTAAAATACACCAGCAACATGGTAAATTCAAATGAAGCCAAACATACTCTGGAAAAAAACTAAAGTAAATTTCTATAAATTAATAGGAGAAGCTTATGTTAGACAAACACGAATGCTAATTGTGTGGTAGGATTCCTTCAGGTGTTTAGTCATTTGACAAACATAGTAATTTCAAGAATTAACATTGTTGCATTATCAACATGTTTTGCATTGAATTCTTAGAAAAAAAAAACATAAACAGGTATTCAGGCATTGAAGATCTGATCATCTGTTATTTCAAGTTCAATATGATTTATCTTCCTTCCTAAAAGTACTAAGAAAGCCCATTTCTTCACATTTTACATTTTCAAGAGAGTTTACTGTTTATGCAGGCAGATCACAGTTGGTTATAATATATCTATGTGTCAAAAATTGGAATGGGCTGTAAACATTATAGATGAATAGCCAGGAAATTACCCCAAGTGTGCTGAATTCCCAAATTCCTCCAAATGACTTAACAGGCTTGACATGGCAGCTCAGTGTTCAGTTTGCTTAGGGGACTTTAGGAGAATCAGCGCTTCCAATCCATTGCTAAGGTTTGGATTTTCACATTTACATAGCAAAAAGGAGCTTAGGGAACCTGCAACTGGCAAAGGAAAGCCCTTAAGTCAGTGTTATTGCAAATAATACAGTTTAAGTTTGTCTATACAGTTCTAATTAAAATATCTGTTCGGCTAAGAAAAAATAGATAGAGAGATCATGTTATTCGTGTTGCATTGTTGATAAAGCAGCATCACCTTTGGTCTGAAAGGCTTCCAGTTCACAGCAGCCCTGGCAGTAGTAGAGACACACTCATTCTTGCTGAGACAATGAAGTGTGTAAGGGTGACAGGATTTATGGCAAAAGGCACTGCATACCTTCCACAAATCACTTATTCACCTAGATCTGGATGGTATAATTCTGTGACCTATGAAATTAAAAACAGAAACCTTGATGTTCTCTTTATAGTTCCTTGCCTCATCTGGGATAGAGAATGACTGTCAGGCTCTCATCGCTACACGAAATTAAAGGCATTTTGCAAGTGTAGCATTATTCTGCTGAGGTTGGGGAATTTCTCTCTAATGAAACAGTTTGTTTAGCATCTGGGAACTTGCACATACAGACACAAGGTGGATAAAGTAGAACAAATGGTAGTGTTTATGGGATGATAGCTATTACTACATTTTCTGTTATTGTTTCACAGATCCCTTAAATTAGCATAAAATTGAAGCAAATAAGAGTTGCCCAGATCTAGTGAGTGACAGGAAAATGGCCACCATCCAGATTTTACAAATTTAGATATAATTGAAATTAAGGTGTGTCAAGCTGTTTGTTAATGCTATAACTAAAAAAAAAAAATATATTCATGTTGTTCGAGCTTTGCTGGATTCCAAAAACAACCTTTCTCTAAAAATAGAAGTAACAGAACTGAAAATTACTGAAAAATTGTACCGCATCAAATAGAGGGCTAAAGATACCATGAGATAATTGGTTTGATTATACCAATGTTCCTTTTTTACTACGATATAACTATACTGCAATTAGGTTATTCTTGTAAATATCATCGTGACTAAAGGTGTAATAAGACATCACTGCCATCTTCTGGTAATAGCTCATCTGGCTTGCCAGCATGAGCCTATTTATTTAATTATTTCCCTTTTTATAGAACATCACAGAGGCAATCAGGGTTGGGTTGGCTTTTCTGTTTGTTTATTTTTCATTTGTTTATTTACTTTGTTGCTATTTTTTCACAGGTCCAGGGAAATGTAAGCATTGTGTTTTAGTGTTTGGAGTTAATCAGTAATTTTATGCTTCTCCAGAGCTTCTGAACTCCTACTGATGAAACATACTTGATATTAACAGCATCATCTTATGCCATACTTCTGTGCCAAGGTATTAGGTTTGTAACAATTGCAGGTACAGAAACAAAAGTGTTCTGAGAAATTTCAGTGATTAAGTTAAACTAAATGTCAGTGACGTTAGCATAATCACCTTCATTTATATTTGCTGAGAATCTAAATTTTCTAAACAGGTTGCAGTTATTCGTTTGACTTCGTGACAAAAATCTGCTTTTTCCACTTTGGTGCCTCAGTTTTTCCCCTGATAACTGAGTGAATCCTGTTCATCGCTACTCAACAAAAACAGTTAAATAAACAGAAGAGTAACAGTATGTTTTGCTCCGGAAGATGTAGTTTGATTTCTGTTATTCATCTTTAACATCAAACATATGGCTACTACTAAAACTGTTAATAATTAATTCCAATCTTAGCTGATGAAGTATTAGTATTGTCCCCTCCTGAAGAGAAGGAAATCACCTGAAGAGTAAAGAAAAATTATAGCACAAAATGTAGCTGCTTTATAAAATTCAGTATTCCTTCCACTAAATATTTGTTTCAAAACCGCTTGTCATATCTTTGAAATTACCTCAGATAAAGATGAAAAAAATAAATAAATAAATTTTCACATTGACAAAGTTGGTAATTACTTGTTTTACCATAAATTGATAAACACACACATTTTCTGGTGAGAACATGAATGAAAACTTGAAGAACATTGACCGGCTTTGAACAGTGTTTTACATACATGAATCGTCATGTCCAATAACAGCAGTAGAGCATTTCACATCAACTGATCAATTCAAACTGTACGTTTCCACTATAGTTTCCAACCTCTCAGAAACTGCACAAAACTTGCCCCAGATCTGCTTACCTAGGCTATATTTACCTTGTTGTATATGGGAACTGAAGCTATAAATGAAATTAACATAGCTGGAGACTGGGAAAATGACACAAGTGTCATGCATGCTTGTCCTTCCCTCCTAGAAACACAATTCTGGCCATGGGCTTCTTTTATTTATCAGGCCACCAGAACCAGGAGCTTCTGGAGCAAAACTGTTGATTCTGAAAGGTCTTTGGGCCATTGCAATGAGGAGCAGGGCAGGGCCAAACCTCCCTGTATTGTGATCAGTAGAAAATCGGTAGAAGAAATCATATCAGATGTGGGATGAGCACCACTACCTGTGCTGGCTTCCTGTGTGCTCAGCTGCAGCCCTGGCACCAGCACTCCCCCTTGACTGGCATTTCAGAAGGGAAAAAAAGATTTCCCTTGTACTTTTTCTGTATTGCAAGCCTAGCCTCGGTTTGTGGCCTATATATTTAAACATTAATCTTCCATTCAAGTGCTCTCAGGCACTATGAAAGTCATATAATTCTTGGAGTTATTTCCCTTTCCAAGCAGCCAGTCTGTCCTCAAATGAAGAGAACTGGGATGGTAAATTTTTCAGAATCATTTCTTATTGAAATCAGAGTTGTTCTACACAAATGCAGGAGCCAGCTATCTCTGAATCCCGAGCTGGATGGTGTACCTCACCGTCCACTCGTGCCAGTGACAGATGCCTGGCAATCAGGAGCTACTTGTCAGCTCCCAGACAGGAGGCACCGAATGGCCACCTTTGTTCCCAGAGCAGAGGCTGATGGTTAGAACAAGGTTTTATGATGAAGTTGGCATATGTTTTCATACAACGTCACTCAAAACCTTCTCCATGACAGCAAATCTCCCAGCTGTGAGCCAGCTGGTGATTTTCAGGAAGGTAGAGCCAAAGTATGGTAAAATACTTTTAGTTGTAAGCAATCTTGCAAAAATGGAATTGTGGTTTTAAAGAGCTCTCTTGGAGCACACAAATCTGTTTCTAACCATTTGAGTTTTTTGGTTTTCATATTTGTAAAGACATGTAAAGAATGAATTACAGAGAGGGTTTCTTTTTGCTCCTCAGCCACCCCAAGATAGTTCTGTGTTTTCCAGCTTTTCCTGGAAACTGGGTTAAGAATTACAGGAGCCTGTTCTTATCTTTTATCTATAAAGAGAGTAATGTTAAAAGCAAAGCCATTCCCATCTATCTACCCTTCAGAAATAACCTCCCACTCACTTCATGGGAGTAGTAACTTACCATGCTTAGTTGAGTGCTTTTGAAAATACATCTGAAATTCAATTATAAAATATTTCAGATGTCAGTCTGATCTTGAAATTTACAATAATCTCTCCACCACAAAATGAATCACACTGTAATCAATAGCAGAGACACAGAGGGAAGAACCTGTAACTTAGGAAAATTAGCACTATGTGACCAAAATGAAAGTATACTACTGCAAGGACACGTACTCTTAGACTTTTGCTGATTTTACAACCTTCATCATTGAAAATCCAAGGAAAATTATGGAACTACAACACAGAGAGAACAGTGCAACTACTACAGCACCTGAATACTATTTACCTTATGCCTCTCCCTACGATTCTTTTTACATTCTTTTTTTTTTTTTATATCTTTACTTTAAAATTGAAATGGATTGTGGCACATTCCCAGATTTTGCTAAAGTTTCCTCAGAAGAATTTCCTTAACAGAAACCTTTAAATATAATTACCAGTAATAATCACTATTTCTTTCATGTTCTATTAACCTACCACAATATTTATTTTTAGTAATTATTCATCTTCTTCCAGTGGTCTTCCCTTTGCAATCATTCCTACTAGATTGGCTGTTGAAATAATGCTTAAGATCACTAACATTTATAGTTTTCCATGTTATTCATCAATAAAAGTAGTCCTCTGCCAACAATTACCAGAGATTCAGTAGTTCAGCCTGCTGTATTTCAGAACAGAAGATAGACTAGCAGTAGTTATATTAATGTGGACACTTTTAAACTAATTCACATAAACTAACAGTCTGGTCCATCAGGAAAGTTTGGAGTCCTTTTCTTATGACTGCCAGATTTGTGTTAGCTTTGAAATTCTGTTGTGTTTCTTATTCTTTTCTTGTTTATATTATTAAAGTTTTCAATAAATAAAAAAGTCATAAGAATTGGTAATTTGATTACAAAAATTACGAATAGGTTAAAAAAAAAATTAACATCTTTTTAAGATTGATAGAGAATCTGAAATAAGGACCTTCTTTGTGAACCAGACTGTAAGGTTATGTGAATTAGTTTAAAATTTCTTTGCTTCCTTTCATTTAGCCTTTTTCTTTCTCTGGTTAATTCACATATAAGTCAGAGTTAATCAGAGTGTGAGCTAAATACCAGAGTGTCTGTCCCCTACGTCTCAGACCATAAAGGCATTTATGTATTTCCTTAGTTCTATAATAGTTTTACTGAAAGCAGTGGGATTGTGTATTTAAAACATGCTCTGATATCCTTCTGAGCTGGGTACCCATCCCTTCAGATACTGGGAAGTGGAATGTGAAGATACCAGGAAGCCCATGTAATGCCATCAGTTTCTCAGTGTTGCAAATATCTTTTTTTGGGTAACTGGTTTTTAATATTATTATTTATTGTTTATATTTTAAATCTCAATAAAATCTGAGAGATCCTCTCTCATATCTCCAAGCTTGGAGGGGGATTGGGAATTCTCAGGAACTGGCTGTGGTTTCCTGCTACTGGGAACTATTCTTGTGGCTAGAACTGAAGGAGTCTAATAAAATCAGAGTACTGAGGTTTACAAGATTCTCATGAAATATTATTCCACAATTAGAGAGACTCTTTTTCATTTCAAACCTGTAACGATGCCAGCACCTTTCCAAACACTGTTCAAATCTGGCATGTATGGTACAGTGCTGCTCTACATGTCTGGCTGTAAGAGACATGATGTCAGCTTTAGTAATACCTTCCAACCACATTATCTTGCTGCTGTTATATTCTACTTCTGGACCTTCGGAATTCCTCATTAGCTACTAATTCATAATGTTCAAACTGGAGACTCACTGATCACTTTAACAGCTTTAGTGGTTAAGTCACCCTTACTAGTCATTATTACTATTGGTCATTATCATCAAACTAATGACTGCCTAGCACTCTTAAACCTCTGAAACATGCTGAATATCTGAAGGTAAGAATGATGCAATACAAACAAATCAATTATTGAAAATGATTAATTCTTCAGTAACAATAGCAAGAATGTCTATTTGATGACAATAAATTTACACCATTCTTGGAATATTTATTCTTACAAATAGAAATGACAAACAAACAAGCAAATTTCTCCAGCAGAGTTTTTTTCTGTACATCTTCATATAATTACAAGCTTCCAGCAATTTGTCAAAACAAAATATCTGCTACTTGTTGCCAGTCTTTTATTTTAAAATGTATTTTAGCATTTATATCATGTATATGAAAGACACAAGATGCCAACCCCCTCGGCTCATACACTGGCAATTTTTTTCAACTTCTGCAAATGTTAAACAGATTTAAGAAGTAGAAAGTGACTACTGTTTGTTATGAACTACATTCATAAATCTGCCTTGGATGGACTTAAAGTTGATATGAGTAAATGACTAATGGACTTGAAATATTGAACTGTTGCTTGCAGCTCATAAATAACATACTTTTCCTTAAAGCTGGCTGTATTTTGTCCTGCAAGCTCAGTTTCTAAAAGCTACTGCATCAGAATGAATCTGAACTAAGAAGCTTTTTCAGAAACTGCCAAAACAGAAGTTGCCATAAATTTAAAATAAATAAAACAGAGCATCCTCTCAATGTCCAAGGAATAGGCACATTCCTTACAATATATTTATTTCTAAAATATGGTTCTATTGGAATTTACTGCGTCTCTTCCAGACTTGTTGCATAAGTTCAGTCGACTGGGTAAACAGTTTACTTTGAAATGATGTAGCTTGATAGGAACAGAAATAAATATTTTAATAGACATCCCACTTACTACAGTCTACTTCTCAGGCTGAACAAATGTCATTTAATCTTACAGTACTTATTAAACTTGGGTATGGCATGCAGAGATCATTTTGTCTACAACTGAAATGCAACAGCCTCTATAATCTTGTATCTTGCATGAGGTTGCACTGAGGCTTAAAAAGCTGCTTAAAAAGGTGTTTTCCTTTCTATACTGAGTTTGGTTGTTTCCACAGTCACCCTCTGAGTTGTAGCAATGGTCATTTCTCTGCGCTTTTTTTTTTTTTTTTTTTTTTTTTTTTTGCGTTTTGATCAGTAAAAGAATTATTCTCAAGTAGATCTTGTACAGTTATTATAGAGGTGACACTGACGCTTTCACTTATTCTTTTTTTAAACTTCTTTCTAATAATTTCTACATCACTATCTTGCTTGCATGTAAACAGAGGCACATGACTGTAAGTACTATCCTAACCAATGAATTTCAAGGAATAAAATAGGAATAAAACTGCAAAAGACAGTTGTATGAGTTTCATCTGAAAACAAACAAACAAACAAACAAACAAACAAACAAAAAAAACAGGCTGCCAGAAGACTCTACAAATAGCATTTCTGAAAGAGAGATGCAAAACTGACTTTTTCCATGGTCAGTCTCCATAGCTACATTCTCCCTTGCTTTTCCTTCTGTATGTCCTCCTTCACACCAGATTTATTACCATCAAACTTTCTAAAGGTCACTATCTCCATTTAGAGGTGATGAAACTTGACTGACATCCTTGGACATATACTTCATTCTTTTCATCCAGTATATTTTGTCATTCAGTCAGATTAAGAAATCACATTGTTTGGGATAGCTTTATATTGCCATTTTAAGACTCATGCTTCTGTTATCTTCTACTGCTTACACCCATTTTTCTTTAATAAATAACAAAGTGCTTACCTTTTAGTTCACAATCATCTCAGATATCAAGAAGTGAATATTAGCAGATATTCTGGGGAAATTTCTTTGAATATGTTTCCAAAAAATATATTCTGTTTGCTTAGCAGTAGAGGCTTAGCCAAGGCACCATCTGCTGGTGGTTCTGATAGCAGCTACCAAGAGTGTGAAATACTCATCATGGACATTTGTAAACATTTCAAGCTATTTTAGGGTAAGACCTCTGACTTAAGGGTCAAAGTAACGCATAAGCATTGCTCATTATTTTTTCTGTCTTGGCTAACACAAATGATTCTGTGTGTGCATAAAAATGTATCATGTATGATCCTTTCCAGCTAGGAAGAAATTCTGAATGCATTTTGATCTACTTAGCATATGTACTGTAGGTTTTGATATTTCTAAGAAAACAGATTTCTTGCAGTAAATATTACAATAAATACTGAAAATTTAATTTTAAAATGAAGGCATTCTGAATTCTGAATACATGAATTGTCTTTGCTGTCCTTCTGTTTTTGAGGAAAGAATTCTATACAACATTGTAACACTTCATTTTTAATTTCTTTTTAAAAGAACAATTCTTTTTTTTCTTTTTGCTTTCAAATTTATTGCTTATTTTAAATATAAAATAAGTAAATTTTTAAACTTTGTCAGACAATTTTTGACAGATCTGAATTTTTTTTCTGCCACTGAGAGTTTGGAAATAGTTTTTTTTTTTTTTT
>PPHD01019486.1:0-14081 GCA_002909625.1 Bambusicola thoracicus | reverse complement strand
TATTCAGAGATTAGTTTTCAAGAGAAAAAGAAAAGGAGGCTGTATGAAACCTGCCAATGTAAGTACATAGTGCATTTTATAGGATATGTGAAAGCCTCTTTTGTAGAGAATCATGGAATCCAAACAAAGTATGAAAAAGAAACCATTCAAGCATTGAACAGGGTATCATTCAACATTTTCATAGAGCTGAAGAATGTCACTGCTTTTTTTCCCTCCAGACTGACTCTACTGGTAAACCTCTTTCACCCTGACTGATTTACTGGCTAATAATACTGATTTACACATCAAGAAGCAGTACTGGGACCAAAATCAAGATGAATGTGTCTTTCTTAAAACAAACAAACAAAAACAACCAGAAAGTCCAAGCTACCTGGAAAGAAACTGCTAAACACTCCAAAATAATTCTTCTTAATAGCAATATATAGTATAGCTTATAATTACATCAAAACTGGTTTTCATATTGGAGATCTTGTGATAAGAATAGGTTGCATGCAGTGATGACTGTTCACCTTCAGAGTCTGATGAACAGCTTGAAAACTGGTTGGGAAAAATGAAACGCTATGATTTCACTATAACAAACACACTTGATCTTCAGGGGATTGTCTAGTGAAAACAAGTTTTGAAAATCAGTATTTCAATTACAGATGTCCTTACAGCATGACACATACTGAGAAATTCAGAAGCTGTCAGCAGCAGGAAAGTGATTTGAGATTCTTGCTAAAGGACAAGAGAATGAAGATATTCTGCAAATCAGATGCTCCACTTGGCTTTTAAAATGTTAGGAATATAAAAAGCACACCTGATGCCAACCTACCCAAAATTATTCTGATAAATGAAAGATATTCTCAAGCTTTCCTTCCCAGAGAAGCACTGGAAAAACTGGAAGCAGCACGTCCCAAACTTTTTGGCTTTAGAGAAATAGTAATCTGTATGGCAAACAGGTACACAGGTATTGGACCAGAGAGATTGTCGCGTTACAAAGGAGTAATGAAATAAAGATCTTACCAGTGTCCTGGGCTCGCAGAAGGGCTCCAAGAGGAGTGATCTCCAGATAGAGACCCTTCCTCCTGGGGAGTGAGCCCTTTAATGGGGTCTAGGAGTCACTCAGGTGAAATTGCATTCACCTGTGCCCCTGCAGCTGACTCAGCACTCATCTCAGGTGGTTAATCAAAGGTTCAGGCCATGATTCAACAGTTCCCATGTATAATGATAACAGAACATGCAGTGCTATCAGTTCTCATGACCAGGTGAGCATGCATAAGCATTCAAATTCTTGAATGAGAGTTTCAGAAAATGAATTAAAATATATTGTCATATAACATCAATGCAGTTCACAAGATGAAAAAAAATATTTTACCCATGTATAAAAAAAGTTATTCTGTTAAAGATTTTTTTTTTTCAAGTGTTTTTCTGTTTCCACAATCCAAAGAAACGCAAAAGTGTTATTTGAGGTATAAACCTTAAAAAAGGATCCTTGTAAAGCACCAATCAAGATAAATAAAGTAATATTTGAGACATTCTTGACTCTGGATAACAATTTAAGTGTAGGCACTATATTGAAAAAAAAAACAGAACAGGATTTGCACAATGCAAAAGCCCCCAAATGAGATACACTGTGCAAACTAGTATTATAAGTTCCTATGAAAATGAGACAACAGATTTCTAACAAGCAAATGTTTACAGGAACTCTGCTAAAAAGGCTCCACTCCTAAAAATCTAGAGGTTCTTGACAGGAAAGGAAATACTCCAAAAACATCTGGATGAGGGAAAAGTAGTTCAGTTTGATAATAAAAGAGGTGTTCTGGCAGAAATAAGCGCAAGACAAGAAATAAACACAGAACAATTACACTGTACAAAAATATTTATGGCACTAGCATCAATTTACAGCTATTTTCTTTTAATTTATGAAAAGCTTTGGTATACATTGTTATTTGGACTGCATTAAAACAAATAAGACAAAAACCTGAAGCGCCAAACACAATGCAAGACTAAACTAATACATTCAGCTTCTGTCAAAGTGGTATACCTTGAATATTGCCTAAGCAGGGGGAGGCTGTTGTACTAAAAGTGATGTTTCTCCAGTGACCCCTAAGTCTAGTAGGCTAACCTTATTTACACAGCACCTACCACAACTAGGTATAACAGCAAGAACCAAACCATAGAAAAGGTTTTAGGGTCAGGAACAATAACATCCCTGAATAGAAATTTGACATTTTCAGTATCTCATTTCAATTCCCCTTTCCCCCTTCACCTCCGCTCTCCAAAAAAAAAAGATCAGAAATTGCAAATATAAAGGCCACATCTTCAACTAGTAAAGTTATCTTGGTCACCAAGATCAAATGACAAGGAACGCCCTTCACTGTATGCTAGCTACTTGCTCTCAGTTCCTAAAACAGGATGTCACTCAAATTAGTTAATGAATAAAATCCTTGCTGAAATATGATATAAGTTGTTTAGGAGCAGTTTATACTGGAATAGAGCACTTTGAGAAAGGACAAACTGACTGACAGTTTAGTAGCAGAACCATCCACACTCCAGTGCCCAAGGCATGCTTAAATTTGCAGACAGTTGAAGATGCAAGCTTCTGCTAGTCATTCCCACCTCATCCCTTTTGGGATTTTTGCAGCAGGTTCCTATGATGTTGAGATTCTTGGTCTTTCCTTTTCTTCAGAGGTTCACATATTCTGGCTGTGCCTTTATTAAATAACACATACAGCAAGCAACCTACACTTTTACAACCTTGATTATTTTAACTTTTTTCTCTGGAGCTTTCCTTGGAGGTCACTATTACTGTTTCAGGACAGGATGACAGTTCTTCAACTTTCAGAACTCACTATATACTAACCATATTGTTTTTCTTAAGTCTTTAATCGAACGTTCAATATTGTCATAACTGATCCACAGGATCTCTGTAATAGTTTTTTTTTGCCCTCCCCTATAAAATTCCTCATTAAAAACTATTAAGGTTTCTCTACATAAGTAAACACTCAAACAAATACATTCCCCTAATACATTAAAATAATGCTGCCTTTTGTTGAGAGTCACATTACTGTATCTAAAACCTCCCGTTATACCAGTTCTGGTGGCTATGAACAAGTTACATGCTAAGAACACCACGTTAACTATAATTCACTTTTAGAATAAGAACCACTACTTAGAAGAGAAATCACCATGTAAATAATCTGCTTCCTCTCTGCAGTACTAACAGTAATCATCAGAAAGACATTTGTGGATATGAAAAAGGATTAACATTTTTAAATTACGTGCATATGGTAAAAAGATACAAAAGAACCCTCAAACTAACACTTCTGTGAAGGGTTAGAAACATCAGTATGAGCAGCTATTTCGAGACTAAGCAGTGGTGCTGGCATTAAAATAAACACTTGTTTTTTCTTATGCCTATTTCTTCAATGCTTACAAACTATCAAAACCACAGTCCAGCCATAGTTATTATTATTACTTATAGTACACTCAGTTTTTACACTAAGGACAAGAGTTTCCTCCTGGTTCATCAGCACTACCTAATAGAGCAATAAAAAACCACCAACTTTGCAGAGACAAAAACTCATCTGAAGTGACAAGAAACAGTTGAGCAAGAAATTCAAGACACGCAGTAAAGTACTTGTCTGCACTGACTACACCAGAAAAGCATGTTTTATTAAAACTGACAAGCTTCTAGATTTCCCTGTATTGTCTTTTTCCACCACCTTTCTTCTAACAAGCTATGACTCTGCTTTCTTCTTTTTTTTTTTTTTTTTTTTTTTAACAGACACAAATCTCAGGTAGATATTTGATTCTGAAATTTTTATGTATTAGAAATAACAGAATTAAATCAGAGATATCTATTAACACAATGTTTCAACATGCTCTATTCTGGGCTTAAATAACACTCTTTGTACTTCAGCTGAACCACTGTGATTAACGTAAAGTTCTGGAGACACAGACAGTAGACTGATAGAAGTGATTATCCTTCCTTTGGCAGCTGTTACTCCACTTCTGGAGTACTGGGTCCAGGTTTAGTCTCCCCAGTATAGCTATGACATTGATAAACTGAAGGAAGTTCAATAGAATACCACAGTGTTAATCAAGGGTATGGATCACCTGCCCTCATAAGGAGGTGAGGGAACTGATCTCTTTCAGTAGCCTGGGGAACAGGCAGCTTCAGGAGGACCCATTATTAACACCCCTGTACCTGAAGAGGTTGTCAAGAAGACTAACTCACACTCTTTCCAGTGGTGCACCATGAGAGAATATGGTCATACAATGAAACTATAGATTCAAATTAGACATAAGGAAATTTATATGTTTGCTTTTTTTTTTTTTTTTTTTCCTCCACTGTGAGCACTAACATGCAGTGGAACAGGCTACAAAGAAGCTCTACAACAATATGAAATCAAGAGTAATCCCATCTGACCACACAGCTGATCCCATCTGAAGAAGGAATTTGGACTAAAAATGTTCTGAAATTCCCCTTAACTGAATCATTCTATGATTCTATCCCTTACAGTTTTCTCTACTGTTTGTTTTTAAGTTTGACCTCTAATGGATTCAATTTCTGTAGTGCCATCAGGCAGTTTTTCTTGCTGTATTCTGATAAAACCTTAAAACCTCTCCTTCATCTGTAGTGCAAAGTTCTCTCTTGTGGTATTTGGATATAAATGTGATCTGTGAAAGTGACATGGAGTATTATTAGGAAGTCAGGGCTATCAATCTTCCTTTTTTAGCTGTACAAATATAGTGTTGAAAATTATCCAGGAATAATTTTCAATGTTTTGACATCTCCAAGTCCTTTTAGATGAGCGCTGTAAAGAAGAACATATGTATCAATATAGAGCTATTTAATTAGGTGACAAAATTAAATGTAAACAAGTGTAAGGTTATCTATGAAATCTAATCTGCTCTGAAGGCAATTACAGATTATAAATCAACTGTAAATTTTCTTGAAACAAACCTTGTTGTCAGCATCAAATGAAATATTTCCTCAATCTGGAAATACAGTTTAAAGAAATACTGGTATGGCAGGTATCTTAGAAAAATTCCTTGGAAGTTAATTATTCTAAATTATATGCTACTGCTTAAGCTATATTTTGGGAAATCTATCTTCCATGGCAATTACTACAAAAAGCAAGGATAAAACAATATCATTAAAAAAAAAAAAACCTAAGATGCGAAGTTTTGAAGAGCTACAGATGTAATAACATAAGAGCTATAAAAATGACTAGGATTGTAAACTAAACAAGTTTTCTAACTGACATCTCTTAATAAATGTTCTGCACAACATTAAAAAGGAGAAAGCAAGTATCATTTTTCAAAACAGTAATATAACAGCCAGTAATTTTAAAAGGTTGTTATAAGGTTGTTATACCAGTTATACTGAATATTATAAAAGGTATTTACCTGTAAACACAAAAGAATATACAACAGCAAAGTTAGTTTATAGTTTATTTTATATAACCTTGGATAATTTCTGTACTTTTTCTACTGAGTTAGAAAAGGCAATCTTTTTATTAAGTTTACTTTTAAATGGTTCATTATTGTACTTTCTATATTGCCTATTAGGTAGTTTTTCTAGAATTTGTTATCAGTTAAATAACCAGGAAAGATGAGACCAGAAAAAGAAATAAAAAATCCTTTTAAGAATAATTCCAGGAAAGACTGCGAACTACTATAAGGAGTTTTCTGAAGATCTCTTAATCTGAATTTGTATCTGCACTGTAGGAATCATAAAAGATGCAATAAAACGATCTGTTTCTAACTGCAGACTTCTCTACTATGTAGCATCAATGCATTTGTCACAGACTGGAAAACAAGGTTATGCCACAATGTCATTTTATGGAGAATATAGTATACAGTTCTGAATATATATTTCAAATTCTTTATTTAATAACATATTAAATTAAAATTTGACGGAGATTTCAATGATGAAATTGCAGATTAAAGGAAATTCTCTGAACAAGTTACATAATGTAAATTTTGAAAGGTTCTGTTTCAATTGTAAGAGCACAGAGAGCCTTTGCTGCCTCCTTTCCAAAAAGGTTCCCATAATGTCATTTCCGAAGGATTATTAGGAAATCAAACTGCTGCAGAATAAGAAAAGTCCTCACATGCAAAAATAATGAATTAAAAAGGAAGAGGGAAGACCAAACTATCCACTCTCACAATGGAGAGAGATCACTTATAGTATTACATGCAGTGAGCAATCTGGAAAATGGGAGCAGACATCAATGCTGATGGTTCTGTTATTTGGATGATGATTGTTAGGGGATAAGGACGTGTGTCAGTGAAGAACCACAGAAGAGTCTCAAGACTAAGCGACCGCATAAAAGAAAGGCAAATGACATTCTATGTACACAAATACAATGTACAAAGGAGAAAAACGATCCTAACTTCACACACAAATAATGGACTCAGAATAGACTGTTATTTCACTCAAGAGTGAAATTTCGGATTATGATATCCAAAAAAATGTTGGCTCAGTGTTAATAGCCAAAGGGCAAACCAAATGTTAGGAATTTCTAGGAAGGAAATATGAAACAGAAAAGAGTATGACACTGCTTATGATGACATAAAAGATTTACTTGCATGTTTAAACTGTATTCAGCTCTGGTCACTTTGTCTCCGAAGGATGCATTAGAACTGGAAAGGATTCAGAAGAGACCAAAAGGACAGTTAAAGCAACAGATTGGCTTCTATAATAAAAGAATGAATGTAAGCTTACGCTCCTAAAATCTGGTAATGACTTCAGCTAAATGTCAGATGTCTGCAAAATCATGAATGCATAGGAAAGGGACTATCTTCTAAAGCAAGAAGTTTCACAGAGTAAGGTTCAAACATAAATTAAAAAAAAGAAAGGATGTGATATTTCTTTTCTAACTGCTTACTGCTAAATAGCATATCTGTCACTTCTGCACACATTTCCCTTTGTCACAAAAGAGCTTATAATGGGTGCATTTCTGAAGATGAAAATATGAAAACTCAGTAACGCAGAAGGATCTAATCACAAATTTCATCAGAACACAGTCCACATCAACTTTATATACACACAGATAATACAGACATTCAAATTAAACACGTAGTACCATTCTTCATTAACATGGAGGCTTTTCCTCAACTACAGCTTAGGAAAGCATCAATAACTATATAGTCTGAGTAAGCTATTATTGAAATACCATTGGCATTTTACACATTGACAGACCTTGTGTTAAAAACATAACTCATCACATGAAGTGTAATGTAAGGGATAATTATTAAGAACATCAGATTTCATTAATCAGTACACAGTCACTGAGAAATTGATTAGGACAAACTTTATATCTTCTAAGTCATTACACAAGAAGATAGAATTGAGGAATCAATATCACAGTCTGCAATAGAAGAGAAAATGTAAGGTATGTATGCAGAGATGCAGAGCTCTATTCAACTTAAATGGTACTCTTCTGTCAAGAAAGAAAGCTATCATGAAACTATCCTGCATTTTAAGGAAGCTCAACTTATATTTTAAGATATAATCTGCTTAGCATATAATGAAATAAAGGAAGACTATAATTGTCAACAAAATAGTAACAATTCTTTAAAGTTAGTATTAAGCAGGAAATCTTACATTAAGCAGGAACATTCACACAAAATGCAGGTGCAGAAAACGTAACACAAGAACTGAAGTAAAAGCAAATTAATATCTATATTTTATATAGTTTTAAATGTATTAAATAACCAATTCAATGACTAAGAAGTTAAATCTGAATACATTCCTGAAAATAGTTATAGTAAATATATGTGGTCTGTAAAAAAGTAACTTAAATATTCATGACATTTTTGATTCAGTAATAAGTACATTGACTTCGAAAGAAAAACTGAGTATCATAAAAATGTTTTCACAAAACTAAATTGTGTAAAAGGACTGCTGATCAAAACTTCAAGTATTCAGTTGTATGTACAGCTATTGATTTGCCACGGTTCAAAAATAGAACAAAAAAACAATATTCAGTTCAATTAGAGGACTTTAGATTAGCATTTTCATTTTAAAGTTAAAAGAATTTATTTAAACTTTGCATGGAAATAATGATAACAAATAAAACTCAGTGTAATTTCTGATTAAAATACATCTTTGAGATAACTTATAATAACTCTGTAGAAACTTAATACAGACACAATGTTTTCTGTATCTAAAACCTCAAGAGCATTTTGTTATCAGTTCCATTATCTTTACAAAACATATCTGACCAGCATTAAATAATGATTAAAAAAACAGCCCACTTTACATCAGTAATTGTTGCACATTTTCCATCAGTTCATTTATTTTAGATTGAAATTCCTTCTGAAAGCAATGAACCAGATGTGGCCAACTCCTCCAAAAGTATTACGCTTTAGTCAACATAATTATTTGCCAATTAAATTTCATACAGGCACACTTCTTCAGGTCATACCGACTCATTCTCTATGGTCTTGCTACACTGATTATCTTAACTACAGTAAAGAACCAATAACTTCCATAATGTAAGCAAACATGCACACCGTTGTTAAAATTTCAACATAATCATCAACCTTAGGATATTATTTTTTTTAATATAAAATCGTGTTTTCTTTCTGTTTGCTTTAAAAAATCTGCTTCAATGTTTCATTATTTAGCTTTCTACAGAATGATGAAATGAAAGTAAAGAAACATAATCCTTCTGCTATTTTATGAATGTTTTTTATAAAATTTTCAGTTCACTAATATTTGAGAGAAACATCTGGAATGTTTACATTGAGAATTTTGTTATGATCCAAGATAAAGTAGCAATCAGTACTTATATATCTTAAAATGTACTTTAACATTTTGTTTCATAAAATCACAGTATGTTACTAGAAAGAACTAACAATGTAAAATGTTACCATTTTTATGCATTATATCATGTCACTACTATATGGATTGTTCTGAGTCAACCAGCATCTCCATTTCCTATTTCAATTTTTAAGGTTTCCATAAAGTAAACTCAGTGATGCTTCATTCTGGAATAAAAAAATTCCAGAAGATAAATCCAATCTCTCTATGCTCTGGATCTTAAATAACTGATTTAATAGCTTTTCTTGCTCTTATTTCTCTCAGTCCTGAAGAAGTAACATAGTTGAGAAACCATTCTAGCTTGTTTACTCTAACCAGATTCACTTAATGAACATCACCAAATATATCCTTATTTGAAAGCTGCAGAAATACCACTAAGACTAGAATTTGTGAAGAAAAAAATTTTGGTAGTAATTAATCCATATAATGTGTAATGACTCTTAATTTGGTCTAAGGAACCATTTTATTTTATTCTACATCTGACCCCTAACAAGCACACTTTATTTTCAGGAATGACAGGTATAAAGCAAACTAAAAAGACCAGAGCCTCTACAGAAATCTGTTCGAGTCACTTCACGATGCCATCTGTCAATTGAGTGATCCTACAGTACTTTAATAGATAAATATTTTGAAGTGGGTTGAACAAATATATTAGAAAGGGAGAATAGCGCTTTCAGTTAAACTATGATTGTCATTTAAATGCATATGATTAGCATCTTATACTGCACTGTACCAGGCATATTATTAGAGAAGTTCTCAAGAAGTTAGCAAGGTACTGTATAAAAGCATACTGTTCCCTTTAAGAAACTTCCATGTGTACCTTCTCCTTTCAACAAAGAACTGTATATAGCACATCTCTTCACTAAGAGCAGTGAGTGGACAATGCCAAGACAGACATGTTACTTAACACATATTAAAATCATACCCTCTAATGTTTGACGTTCAAGAACATTTTTTAACACTTAAGCAAGCATTGAAAGAAAAAAAAGCAAGAAAACTTGCAACTCAACACAATCCTTAGGTCAATTTCAAATTCAAGAATGAATGATTCAATTCCAGGGTTTATAACATTTTAAATCAGAGTTCAGTTAAAGTTACTTGAATCTCACTCTTAGAATGGCCCCATTCTTTCATTGCAATCTACAATAATGTGATACACCCAGGACAGTTTATTTTTAAATGCAGCCTACAATTTAGTCCAATACTTATACATATTCATTAAGTCTGATCAATCTAATCAAAGATGTCCTTGAAAGTATTCTCAAGGAAGACATTAAATCAGCATAAAATAACTATTACAAGTTGTACAGTGGAAGGAAAAAAGGTTACCATACACTGACACAATTCCTTCAACACAACGAAAACAAAAAAATAAAGGACAAAATATTAGCATTTAACTAATATTCAGGTACAGATATATTCCACACAAAAACTGAAGTATTTTACTTCTGAGACTTACAAATACCTTAACATAAAGACTAACTAACACATAAACATTAGACTAACACACTAAACATAAAACTAACCAACTAAAATATGTGAACATGAGAATTTTTATCAGTTACAGGAAAGAATATTTTATCTCATTTATGCTGAACAATCATTTTCCCAGTTTGATTACATGGCATTTTTTTAATACACAAGACTTTACACATAACAGCTTTCTGAAGAGTTGCTGAGTTACTGTATGTGATCAATATTATCTTAATAAGAAAAATAGTGTTTAAGTATGTGTTTTTCACTTAAGCACAGTATAATAAGATATTCAAAATACATAGATAAAAGAATGCTTATAACTGAATCTTCCACATATTGTCTTTGCATTGACTATTTCATCCCTTAGTTTTACTGCTAAGTTTATTTCAGCTTAGTTTTGACCTTATAATTAGCTGTTCATGTTCATATCAGGATTCTTCTTCCCTCTTCTTTCTCACTTTCCGAACAATTGAGCATCATGGCAGCACATACTAATGGAAACACACTTTCCTACACTCCAACATAACTGGATGTTTAGGACTACAGGAGAAAAGAACGTTCAGAAAAAAATATCTACATACACTTAATGAAAACCTATCCAGATATTTGGACACAAGTAGAGTTGGACTCAGTGATTGTTGCGGGTCCCTTCCAACTCAGGATACGTTATCAATCTATGATTTCAATTTCATTTTGTTTTCATTTTACTCTATAACACTGGGAAAGTGGTATCAGCTCACAATTCACAATGTACAGTATCTGTCCAGCTACAATCTCTGACGTTTATAACTTGGGACAATTAGAATTAGTAACAAATGCTGCAGCTTAAGCACTGTAAAATTCTAAGAAAAGGAGTTAAGGTATAGAAAAATGCTAAGTAGAAACAACATTTTACATTTTACAAGATAAAGACTTATAAAGCAATGAAACTGAAGTGGTCTGATCAGAAAAGAAGTACTTAGTCAAATGACTTTGGAAGCATAGAACTTTTGAAATATATAAAAGTTCAGAGCATAGATACGACTCTGGTTACCTGTAAAGGAAAACAAGCATTTGAAGGTTTTACAAAGTTTAGGTGCATGTTACCTAGAATTTTACAGGGTATGCAGGTACCCAAATTACTAGTATTGAAAATGAAGAGTAGGTTATCCACAGTAACCAAAATTGAAAAGGAAGCGTCTGGAAAGAAAACTGAGATCACCTTTAAACTAAATCATTCAATTTCCAAGCAAAGTATATATATAAATGAGCACAGTCAAGACAAGACGTCCTAAGAACTGGGGACAGGAAAACTAGATGTGTGAGTCTGCACAAGAAACAAAATAAAACACGATATTGATCAAATCCATGTGCAAGATAACTTGTATCAAGAAAATGAAGAATTTTAGGAAGTAAATGTCTGGCACACAGATTAAAATGAGATGATGGTAGGCAATCTACCAAATGATGTAAGATGAGCCATTTAAAGACAAAGTTACAAATGGTTAACAGTTTCTTGCATTCCACCATAAGCCTTACACCAACTAAGTAATTGAAATGAATAAGTTGTGTATACGTGGTTCAGAAAGTAGAACTGGGAGAGAAAGAGGGCAAGAAACAGTGGAGTCGTACAGTTTTAACAAGAGGAAATCACTAACTAATAGATCAACAGCTGAAATGAATAAGCTTCAAAGAAGAGGAAAAGATGAAATCAAAATTGCCATACAGTAGGCACTCAAGAGTATACAGGACTGCTTCATACAAAATGCATTAAACATGCTGAAGAATACAGTCATTGTTTCCCAAGCAGAAATTATTTTTTTTTAGCAAAAATTTGTATTTTGCAAATAAAAGAAATAAATGCAACAATATCTATCATTTGACATCACATGTATGAATTGGCAAATAGAGTTAATCACATGGTTATAGTTTTTTCATGCCCATCTTAATTTCTGAATCACCTACAAATGAAAACTACCTGAAGAAGAAAACAGCAGGATAGAACAGTCCATTAAGTAAAGGTTATTCTTCAAACTATGTAAGCATTTTTCTAAATCAGTGATGGTAACCTATCTTAATGTTTTATATTTTGGTACTTTTTACAGAATTACATTGCGCTTATACCTGAAAACTTATGTTTTGATAGACATTGCTGACCTCAAGTTATCTTTTCTGTAAAGAAAAAAAAAAATTCAGGCTCTTATCTGATAGTATAGAAGAAGAAAAAAGTAAATACTTCCCTTTAAGCTATAAACAAAATTTGATAATCAACCATAATGTAGATCAAGTTAAAAAGCTCAGGCAAAACAAAATAGAAAAAAAACTGTTGTCACATAATGTTAAGTAAAATTGATGTAACAAGTGAATAGCCTTTTTTTCCCCCCAATTTTCATATAGGTATAATTCTACCTGATACTTCCATTGTTGTCAGAAACATCCACTGGAGTGGAAGACTTACTTTTGTTTGGGGAATTTCAAGTTATACTGTGTAACGCCGTTTAAAAATAATAACCAACCTAAAACTTGTTAGAAAGAGGAAATACAATTATTACTAATTCCACAAGCGCTTACAAAAGAATATGACAAAATATGTAGTACTACAAGTTCTCACACTAGCCAGATGTGCTCTGCCAACAGTAATGAAAGCCTATTTTATCTGCTGATGTTAATGTGTTTGTTGACATGAACAAATGTGCCATAAAATGAAGAAATTAGACTTCAAACTTGAAAAAACAGAATAAGAATGATGTAATATTAGAAGGAATTTCTCACAAGAATCCTGTGCTGAATTAGAGCAACTTTCCACCGATATGCCATTTCCTTCCTGTGCCACTCCATACTCCCTGAAAATATATAAAACGGAATGTGTTTTACAGTAGATGGAGTCATCTGTTCAATCACTTTCTAGGCTTTAAGATTCCTTAAAGGCATACCAAGAAAAATCTTGCTTCACAAATAAATTTATTTTTGCTTTGATTCTTCTCTGTAGGAAGCGTTACTGTAATTGGTGCAGCACTGCAGACAAACCTGATGCTACCGCAGTATGGCCAGTGGATGTCCTGGAACAATTTTTTGCAGGTGGCTCTTCAGTGTACTTTTCAGATACATCCTGGTAAAGACATTCTCAAACTAGGAAATACTTTTTTTAAAATGGGTTATTGTTCATTTCAGAAAGTTGTTGTTCAAGCAAAACCCTAGGAAAAGGCTAGCATAGAGAGTGTCTGCTTTTTATTGGACAGTATTCCAGGAACCAGCCTGCAAGAAACTCCAAAATACCTTCTCCTTATGCATATAAAAATATATATATATAAATTTTTTCACAGAACATCCAGGAATGACTGACAGAAAATGCACTTCAAAAATAGAACTAAGGCCCAAATTCAACATTTTAGTACCTTTGCGTACCAATTTGGACTACAGAGACTTTTAAGTATCAGTACCTTTACAGGATGGGAATTACAGCTGCCTGCCGCATTCTCCTTCCCAGCAGTATCAGCCAAAGCTCACATTTCCAGTCTGTGATATCTGGTAAAAAATTGAATGGAAGGCCATGTCACTGCTCTGAAGATTTCTGAAACTGAAGTGTCTGTTGTTTGGGTTTTTTTTTTTAATGTAATGACTACAAGATCTCATACACTGTCTCTTCTCTAACAAATGTATCAGCTTTGAACTAGTTTTCCCAGTTGTAAAAAAGTTTTTTCTAGAATGTATGGAGTAACATTTTCTGCAGCACATTTTGAAAACCAGACAGTATCAGAAAAATTCTAATGCTGTACTCAGTTCTCAAAAAAAAAAAAAAAAAACC
>PPHD01019485.1:0-14082 GCA_002909625.1 Bambusicola thoracicus | reverse complement strand
GTACTTTAAGTTCTGCCAGAAGAAGCCTCAAACATAAGTACCCCTGATGCATCCAGGTGTTGTATCTTTTTTTGAAAGGAAAATCCACAGCATACAAGCTAACTACACTACTGGAGTTGAGTTGATGGAACAAAGAAAGATCGTCAGTTCAAAACTTACCTAAAACATCTACATTTACGTTCCTCATGAGATGGTATTTCACTATTCAGATATTTGAGGTAAAATCCTAAGGAAGGTCTCACTCTCAGCAGTGCTGATGCTGAAGGAAGCACCCATAATTCTCTCTTGCATATGAGTCTTTCACTCCTAGTTCTGCATTAACCTGTCCATCCCTATGTTCTGGGCACTGGCACTGCACCAAGGGGCGCACACTGCAGACTATTGCTGAGTATTTCAATGCATAGAGCTGAGAACATGAGGGCAGATTCATATTATAGAAGTGCTGTAAACAGCTTTTATCTTGTAGGAATAAAACTGTTATACACCAGAAAGAACATAAAAAATCACTTTCAAGATCAACACATCATAGCAATTGTCTAAGCTTTCAAAGTACAAAACACACATTGATAAATTTGGATACCAAAGTGGTAGGGGTTTGGGGGGTTTTTTTGTGTTGTTTTTGCAGTTTGGGAATATAGAGTTTTAATTCAACTTTCTTTTTCAGACCTATTTTAAGACTTATTGCAGTGTGGGAAGTGATTTGACCTATTGAAGAGAAGGAAAGGGTGATTGCAAAGGTCATGTTAGGAGAGAGATCACTTGGCCACATTCAGTGGCAATGCTACGGGGCCTTGGTCCAATCTGGCAGCAACAAACTTGACAAATACCAGTGCTGTTAAAAGCAAAACAGCACAGGGAAAAAAAGGACACTTCGCACATTTTTTTCCTTCAGTGAGAGACAGGAAAATTACATCTAAAGATAGAAAATAATTGATTTGCGCAAATTAATTAAGAAAAAAATACCAATTTTGCAAGTTATGCACATTAACACTTTTACTTGCCTCCAGTAATGTGTGGCTAAGTACAAATTAAATACAGATTAGCAGGTGAGTAAAATTAGAAGTGTCTCCTCAATACCAAAGTAATATTTTGTTCGTACAGGTTTTGTTATACAAGAGAAGCATTCAGATAGTCAAGATGTAATAACTCTGAATTGAGCCTCCCCTCTTTTTGAAACAGTTTTCTTTGGCAGTTTCTTAGGAGCAATAAATGTACACTGCACTTCTCATTTTCACACTGGGTGATGTCAGACAACCTTCTCCATGTCATGATGCAGGTGTAGCTTAAATTTCCTCTACGCCTTTGCACATTTTCTGAAATCATTTCCCACACACAATAAGCAGCAAACTGTACAGATCCACAACATCCCTGTGCACTTGCACAGGAGAGTTAGAAGTACTGGTTTACACAGTCATACACAAAACCCAGTAGCCTCACCAGGAGCACACGGTGTGCTTTGTGTAAGCCCAGCACAGCCCGTCTCCTTGGAGCAACATAGAAGAGGAAAGAAGGAGCTGGTTTAGGACTGCTGTTTTTACTCTGCATGGATTTAAGCAGTGATCTAACCTGTATTTAACAAGCACAAAATGAAATCCCACATAACACCATCAGTTCAATTCTACAACCCAGAACATAGTTTAACAAGCACGATAATTGACTACATTTTTATAGGCTGATAAACTACTGCCAATTAATAATCAGTTGTTGCTAATGGTGTATTCTTACTTCAAGGTACTATGGCTAACTGCTCAATTAAGGACTGCTATTAACAGCATCAGGCAAATAAACTTACTTAAAAACAAAATGAACTTGTTAACAGCACCGTTCTAAGGACACCTTGACAGCTCCTATTGCACCGTAACAAGAAACTTCTTAACAGTTACCTTTTAGACACTTTCACTGACAACTTATTGGTTGGACATTCATGTTGCACAATATTTGTACTGCAGAGAATTGCAGTATGAGAAGATATTATCCTCAGTCCCCAGTACGTTCCAGGGGAGCTGAATTAGTCAGTTATTAGGAGTTTAGTACAGAAAAAAGCTTTTTAAGAATGAAAACCAAAAGTGACTTTTTCTGATTTATAACAGTAATATGCTTATTACTGAGTGCATTTTGAAACTCCTGGTGTAGTAACACTGGTGCTAATGGCAGTGAGCTCCCATGCTACTATCTGGGACAGCATTATCTAGATAAAGATTTTCAGGGCAGATTCCATATTTTCCCCATACTGTTTGGGGGGTTTTGTTAGTTTGGTTTCTAAAAGCAGTTATAGGTCACAGAACAGCAGGACACTGCTCTGTGCATTGGGAAGGTCAGCAGATCTCTGAGAGGCACACGACATTCTCAGAACCCTTGCTGATGCTCTCCAAGACACACACATGACAAGGAGACAACACGGAGACTGTCCCACTGAATGCTGCCTCACATGGAATATCTTCTTTAAGAAAAAAGAGAGAAACTGAAGAAAAGTTAAGGTCTGTCTCATTAATTACTCTACTTAGCCGATAAAATAATCTCTAAGTTAGCCTTCTGTGCATCTCTCACTGGCTTGATCTACAATTAATCTAATTATGATCAACAGCAGTGCGAAGTCCCCATGGCTACAGCACTTACATGACTCCTGTTTATACAGAGGATTTCTAAACAGGCAAACTATAAAAAAGCACCTTGCCACAAGAAGCACTGTTGGCATACAAAGCGGGCACGCATTAAGGGCTGCATTCACCCAATACAGGAACCACTCCTCCACTCTCTAATATTTCAGTCCTGCTCATACAGTAATACAAACTGCATTCTTCAATAGAACTCCAATAAGATTTTCATTACAAATAATAAGAAAGTTTTTCAAAACAATTGCTTTCCCCAGACAACATCAGTTAGATAAGCCATACAACAGAAGGTGAACAGTAATGCCAGATTAAAAAAAAAAATACCATGGATACCTGAAAATAAACTGGGGACCTTAAGAAAGATAGCTTGGTGTATCAAAAGCAGGTAAAATGAAGAAACTACTTCTAAAAAGTTCAGCAGAGCCCCTATGGGATGTGTTTTAGATAATGTACAGAATAAGTGCCCAGATATAGAATTTATCTCTGATTCAGCAGTGATAAACACTTCATTTGTAATTTGCACCAGTTCTAATTAGAAGAAAATATTTTCTGCAAATACAGTACAGGCTAAAAAGTTGCCCTGCAGTACTTATGGAAGTAAGAACAAAAAATGGATTTTCTTTTCTAAAGCTAGTACAGCTCTAATTGATCTGTATGTTTGCTATTTCATCTTAATTCTTTATTGGGAATACAACTCAGAAACAAGCAGCTTCAAACAGTTTTATCTGACTAAGCAGTTTTGTCAGTAGATTTGCAATTCCTTTGCACTGAAAAGCATTTTGTGTGCAGAATATTTCAATAGTTGTTTTTAATCATCATCTTCTCTCTCTCTCAGCCATTACAAAAAGATTGGACAGCATAAAATGAGTTTTGCCATTAAAATTAGAGAAGTTATAGCGCTGTTTATCTAGGTTTTTATGCTAGCCTTGGTACGTTTTTAAAAAAATTAATCTGAGAATAATACTGTCAGATTTGCATAACTCGTAAAAACAATTTAAGTTAGTGAAATGGAACTATAAGATCTGAGATGACAATGACTTATTTTATTTGTTGTAAAAATGCCTTAGCTAAGCACTGACAGGCGCAGAGCCCTATTCAGTAATTGCATAAAGAAAAATTATGCATCTCATACTTTGGAGAACATCTACAATGCTTGAAAAGGATTATTGCTAGATGGTCTCTAAAATAAGACACTTATTATACCTTAGTGCACGTATCACTGCTCTGCTATTTTGAAACAGAGAATATACATGAAATTTATTAATAGAGTCATTAGCCACCTATCTGGGGCTCCCAGATTAATTAAGTTTAGAGTCAGTGCTAAGATCCACACACACTTTCCAAACCTCCAGCAAGCACCAACAGAACAGAAGTGCTCTAGATATCGCTGTTTTGTACAAGAAACTGGAAAGAACTCATGCATTACATGGAAAAGACTCTGTTTCTAGAATGAGGGAGAAGTATACAACACAAAGTGGAAGTCTGGAAATATAGGAACTTTGGAATACTGGCACTAGGCAAATGTTGAGCTTTTGTTCTTGCATTAATTCTCCTTCAAGAGCGATGAGCAGTTAAATGTTACACATAATCAAGAGAGGGCTCGTTGTTGGTGATGGTCTGCAAATGTGCACATAGACCTGCTGCCTGCTCAAGGCCCTGCAACACAAACTATTCCCATAGGTAAGCGTGATAATTATGAAGCCATTGAATATGCTAGGTTTGCATGTTTTAATTTGGGAAGAAGCAGTACATCTATAAATGCAACTCAACTCTCTGAAATACCGAGAGAAAACCTAACATGTCTACTGGTTACCTTTGACAGTTCAGTGAGGTATATATATATTTTAATTTACTGACTAAAAATAAGTGAACTATGGAAGAAGATTAGAAAACAACATCCCTTAAAGCTTTGGCCACTCCTCTTGTATCTCTAATCCCATCCACTAGGGAAAGCTGTTTACTAACTTCTGGTTTCAGATTTAGAGGTCACTGATTAGCATAGACATCCCTCAGCAGGTAAAAGAGCATATCACAGGGGAGTGGATGGGGACCACATGAACATTCATTCTTGTTCCAGTAAAAAGAGGAAAGATCATGAATTTAAAAATATGCACTGGTGAAAGCAGAAATACAGAAGGTATTTTCTAGATAGCAGCTCATAAAAGAACAGGACTTAGTTGGAAACTATCTGATAAATGTGGGGCTTTATTCCATGAGATAGTTTATTTTCATGTTGTATTCATAATAAAAGTGGTAATTTGCTAATATTTAGAGGAGAAATGTAACAGAAGAAATGTATGCTGCTTTGGAGGAGCAAAGAGGCTTATTTTGCCTATATAAAATGAGTTTATGAAATATTTTTAACTGAGTTATTTTAAGATGTGCTGAGGAGTTGGCAGCCATGGAGAATTACTTAGCATAGATAAAGAGGCACGAAGCCTGGACAGAACGGGAATTGCTGCATATCAAGCTGGGCCTTAGGTTCCTTTTTACCTCTTCTTGTCATTTAGGGGCCAGTCATAAATGAGGGCACCACTGCAGCACTTCCCTGTCCTGTGCCATGTGCATTATTTGCCACGTATTTTTTATTTTACAAAACGTTGCAAATTTGAGACCGTTATCAAATTCTGTATAGCTTTTTAAAACTAATTTTGCAATGGATGTAGTTCAAAACAGGAAATTTGACACTCACTTTCTAAAATGAATAAAGACCACGGCTGCATGAATGTGTTCATGATAATTTCAAATGATAGAATGACAAATAACATCAAAACCCCTGGAATTACACTGTGTATAACTAGAAGATGAAATAAGGCTTACCATGAACATAGTGCACAGCGTGATGCAGTTTTTGTGTCACAGCATGCAGGCCCTAGTAAAAACAAAGAATAAATAAATTCAGATTTTGGAAATGTAAATTATGTTTGGATACAGTGAATACAGAACCCAGAAAATACAGTCCAAACATTTAAAGCCATCTGATTTAATTTAGATCCAAATGCTTTTACTACATAAGCAATAAAATTAACTTCTTGCATTATTTCTCCAGTGCATAAGTTTAGAAAAATCCAACATAACTGAAGAGTTTGTCCACCTAAAGAAAAAGTATCCAAATACTTAAGAAACATAAGCAACAGCCACTACATTTGTTGCCTTTTATAAATATTCTGTAGCAGCACTGAGTTTTCTAGGTTGTAAATAGAACAATAAGCTAGGTTTATCCTTAAGAATTAATAATTTTGAAGGGGAAAATGTCCAGTAAAGAAATACAAGAGCGTATTTGAGTACAGTAAAGTTTAACTCAATTATTTTTAGAGGATACGAAAGCAAACGTTTATTCCAATAATTACATCAAGACAAACATCTAGATATCTCTGCTTTACAAACTTCACTACAGGATTACTACGTTTTCAAGAAAGAAACTATTTAAAAACAACTGGAGATGATTTTAAGTAAACAAAGACACAATGGTACATGTGTATTATATTTGCATTAAGACATTACTTGATAAGCACATGGTCTTGTTAAACAGACCATCTTCTCACTAATCAGATAATTATTTCACTAAGCCATGAGGCTTACGCAGAGTTACACACAATGACAGCCTTGGAGCAGTTTCAAAAAACATTCAGTACCGATTTCTTTTTCAGCTTTTTGAAAGCACTATTGAAACAATACAAAGTGATACACAAACTGCATATGCCACTAACAGCCAAAAAGCAAGTACTCGATTTCATGAGTACCACTACACAATGAACAACTTCGTGGTGGAAGTTGGAAACTGAAAAGGCAATAGAACTTATGTGAGAGTCAAGGCTAAGTTGGGGAGGTAGGCTTCATCATTAATGAAATTGAAATGTGGCCAACGAAAAGGCTGACACACCTGACACAAGTGCTACAGAACCTCATTACAACAAATTGGCAAGATATCTTTGTTGCATCCCATACAATAGGAAGTACTTGCAGTAGTTCCAAGTCAAGAAACTTACTCCACCACCTGGGCCATCAACATCACTTTCATATTTATTACAGTTTTCCATTAGGGAAATACATGAAAATGACTGAAAACTTAAAGCCTCATAGTTTTCCAATTGTTTGCAGATTACTGAAGCTAACAAAAAAGAGCAGCTCCCTCATAAACCTTGGTTTGTAGATAACCCCTTGAATCAAGCATGAATCAAAAAAGGAGACATATTATTGGAAATATCTAAATGCAGTAACTCTAAAGTATAGCAAGTCTAAACAACTTCAGCAGAGATGATGAAGATGCAAAGTAAACTGAGTGACTAATAAAGAAGAACCCCAGCTCAGGATTCAAAACCAGCACAGATGCAGTCATTGTAGCAATAGAAATTCTCAGCTCTGTTTTGCCTACAACACACTTCAGTGTTTACAGTTTGAAGTCAAGGTTGCAAAGAGTCTTTCTACCTACAGTACAGCTGTGCCATTAATCCTCCTGCTTCCATTTAGCTCACTGGTAAAGTACTTTCATGTACGTGGCTTTAAGTATAAATTCAGAAGACAATAAATGCTCAAATACTAGGGGGATAAATTCAAATAAATGCCTCAACAGTGTTTTCAGTATCATTTCTTTGGCTTTGTCAAGACAGCATTCTTAGTATGGGAAAGATAACAAATAGTGGCCCATGCTATAAATCCCAGAGTAATCAATGCAAGTTTTAAAATGCATTGGTACTTTCATCTGGGATTATGTAAGGCTCCATCAGATCAATATTTCTTTACGCTTTTATCTGGCATTTCCAGAGTTGTGGAAACCTGTAGTTGTTAAAGGTCATGCAGACTGCTCTTAAACTCCCTAGGTTTGCTCTTAGAAAGCCAGTCACTCACGAGAAAAGTTAGTTTCATAGAAAGTTTGTTAAACAAAATCCTTTGTGCTTCGTATTTTTCCCTGAACAGCTTAATCCTTTGCTGGAGCAGAAATAGAGAATGCTAGCAATCAGCTAGCTTAGCTGAAGAAATGAATAACCATACAGAATAATCAAAGAATTTGACATTAAAAAAACCAGAACAGTTTATTGGCTTTAAGAACATTTTGATGAGGGAAAGGTTTCATCTTTCTAGGTCTAACTGAAGACTTAACTATTAAGAAAGTGATGCAACTTCCAATTTATTCAAGATCCTAAAGAACTGCAAGTCCAACAAAACAAAGCTGAGGTGACAAAGGCAGACTTGATCAAAAAACAGTTTCTTACAAGGGAATAGATTCCATCCATGGAATAACACCACAAGACAGGTTTGAGTACATATTAAAGGACTCCATTAAAGGAGAGAGACTTTCTTCTCGTTTCAGATTGCTCTCAGATATTCACTTATTGCCAGATGTCTTGAAGAGACACATTTTTATTTCTTACAGTCACTTCTCTACATTTTGGCTGCTTAAGCATCTTTACAAAGTAAGATATAGGTGCTACAACCTATTCCAGCCAGCTAAGGTGATCCCAAAAACCTTACTGACCCAGGAACCTTACTTGTACACTGACCCAACACTGTTCCTTGCAAATGATGCAAGAGCAGAACCACCACACCTCCAATTTTAATGAAGTAAGCTGAGGATGGTAAGAGACTGGTTGTGGGACTCATATCAGTTGTACCTTCCTCATGCCAAGTAAAACCTGTGAAATACTGCATGTTGCCTTTTTACGGGATTCAGCATATCTGCGATGCTTGCTTGTGCATCCACTGTACCACACCCAGCACTAACTTCACCTTATCAGCATTTTCATCCATTTTCAACAGCATGCAAGTTCAAGTGGTTGTTTTTTTGTTGTTGTTGTTTTTGTTATTTGTTTTTTAAAGATGGAAAGTTCAGGCAAACAGACATCCTGCAAGTATTTTTGGTCCCTTAAGTTCACTCGTTATGTTGCAGTTAAACATATTCTTGAACTCAGTCTTGGAGATGCTTTTGTATTGAGAAGACTGTATGCATTTAGTATTCTGTGGCAATTTATGAACAGCACTCAATAGGTTTATTTTTAGTAAGTGCACCTCATTCACACATTCTTAGTGCTGCACGGGGATCGCTGATCTGTATGCATGACTGCAGTGATAAGATCTGGCAACATTCTTTAATAACTGTTTAAACTGTTCTCATCGCGTGCTCCAAGCAACATACAATTATTCCAACACCTAAAAAGAGCTCTTTCCACTTGCAGGATTTTCCACTACTCAATATGTGCGCCCCTGCCATCTGATAGTTAAGATTTTCCATTATGTCCTTGATTTGATTGACTTCTTTACAGGCAATGGACAGATATGCACACATTGTTTATATGAGATAGCTTAAATGGTAATTACAAAGGCTGTAATGAAAAAATATGATTTTGCTGCACAAATCCATGAAGATAGCCTAAAAATATATATTGTGCATCACTAAATAAAGGAAAGTATATTGGTACAGACAGGAGCTTAAAATTCAATAGATGACATCAGTATTTTGCATAATACTGTACACAGCCAAAATTGATATGGTAGCTTAGGTCAGAGCTGCCTTGTATTTTCCAATTTACAACAAGTTCCAGTAAATTACATTCACTGCAGCATCACTGAATTTCTTTCCACTTGATCTCTGAATTGCCTGGAACGATGCTGCTGTACAGCAAACAATGCCATCTCTTAAGAGAAACAAAGCAAGCTGAATTTGTTGAAGTAATTATAAATGAAGATTTGGAATCAACATTAATGCTTTTATTAATATAATAAGAAAGATTAATATAAAAGAAAGCAGAGTTTGGGTGGAGCAGGGATAAATAAAACAGTCACCTATATTAGCAATGTTCCCAGGAGGAGAGATTTCCTGACCACTCATGCTTCATCCCATGTGGTGGAACAGACCCAAAACACATACTCTGCTTGGCCCTTGTATCCTAGGGCAACTATTACTGATGTATGAACATTGAATGAATGATACTCCAAACAAGGTAAATGATTTTTTTTTTTTTTAAAGTCCCATTTTCCTGAAGTGGATGCTCTAAGCATATACTGTATGAAGAACAATTCAATTTTTGTGCAATTCAAGCTGGTACTAAAATGGAATCACATTTGGAGGCTAGGAAAGACAACAGGAAAGGTAAGCCACATTGATATCAGGGAAACAGATTATCATAGGAGGAAGATGCATTGCTTTTGTTTGTTGCTGTTGTTGTTTTAATGAAATTGGGCAAATTCTGCCCCTTGCACTCAACAGTACAGACCTCTACTACACCTTCAATTTGTTCCATCTTCCATAAATATGTTATTACCCCAAGTTTAGCTTACAACACGGAATATACTCAAATCCTGGAGAAAGATGAGATACAAGTAATTATAGCATTACAAAACAAAACTGACAGCCTGTGTGTTAGCTCAATATGTCAAAAAGACAGGCAGTAAAGCCTCTCAGTAGCTGTGGTACATCTACTGTCATCTCTCATCAGGTGAAGAACTGAAAAATCAGCAAGTGCCGTGTTTCCTCATTCTATTCTATGAATCAGGGATGCTGTTCGAAAGAGGTTGTTCTTATCTCCAACAGGACCGAGCTGGAAGTATGAGCTTGAACCATTGCCCCTAAGCTGTCAAATACTTTCAAACATGCAAACCTGGAGCTTTCTATTGGGAGGTAACTGACATAAACATTTTAAAGCTAGCAGAGGGTTGTAGGCACCAAACTGATTACAACAATTCTCCACTGGGGTGCAAAAATTATAGATGCATTATTTAAAATAATCCCATTCATTTTACCTGGAGATCTGAGATCATCAGTGCCTTCACAGCCGCTTTAATTTCATCAGTGGCCTAAACTGTTGGGAATTAGAAGACAGAAGAGCTGTCCTGCATACATCTGATGTTTCCGTGTAATGTCCAAATCGTAAGTGGAGTTGGCCATGCCGTGACCACTACAGAAGTGGCTTGATTAAGACCTCATACTGAGTATCGTGGGGGTGTTTTGTCAATGGAAACGTTACTCGGGAAAGAAGGAATGGGGGGAGGTTTTTTTATTTATTTACATTGTCTATATTTTAAAATATGCAGATTCCAAATGATATTTAAAAAAACCATTCAACAGCTAAGAAACACACAGACATCAATCCACAAGTTGTATATGCAAGTATTCCATACAGTGATGGCTCTATGTTAATTTAATGCAACAAACATAAATGGCAAACTGTACCTGAATCACACAACAAATCCCAATTAATTATGTTTAAATTTCATTAAGGATAGTTGAAAATTTGTTGACAAATGTCATACTTGGTCTGATTAGTAGTTTAAAACATTAATCTATATGAACTATTTAGTTCAAAGGTCATCTACTGTAGATTCAAAACAGGGAAAAATAAGGGTTTTAATTCTGTGCTGTTTTGTCCCCCTTAAGCATTCAGCTTAAAAAAAATCAAAGCAAAAAGAAAACTCAATGTAAATACTTCTTTCATTCTAAGTGCTACAATCACAGTTTTAAAATAAATTGAAGGTGACGTCTGATCTTCTCCCTAAACCTTACCCAGACCCGAAGAGGGGGAATTCTCTACTGTTCTGAAATTGTCTTGATTATAAGAACATAAAATAATTCAAAACACATAGTGCATCTTTACTGCAGGTTTGATAATGGGTAGTGCCTAAATTTCTCATTCTACTGCTAACGTGACTGAATTTGTAGCACAACTCAAACTACTTCAAAGAAAAACAGAAAATAAAACCATTATGACGAATTAAATGCAAACTCCCTCACTGTTCACACTTACAAGCATATCCTAAGTTGGAGTTACTAGTAATTCTTTTAATATGTTTGGCTGGTTTTAGAATGTTATCTGGGCTAGTGGAATCATCTGATTAAAAACACCAACTATAAGATATTATACAGCTTTAAATCTGTGTTCAGCACACATAGTGCACTGCTTTCCCAGATCAGTTCAGAGACCTAACGAAACCTCTAGACACTCAGACTGTGCAGTAAACACTAAAAATTCAAGACATGACATTTCTAATGGAGTCTCAAAAACTGTAATTTGGACTTCATTTCTTCAGAAGGAAGTGAAAACGATTTTTCTAAAAATGCTATTCAAGACCTAACAAAAATGAGGGTTTAAGCATTCCCAGCTAGAAATCATACATTTCTCAGGCATGTAAGGTTTCTTGGCTACTTACAGCGATGCCGTGTGTTGAGCTGGCGTTCAGCCAGCAAACAGCACAGTAGCCAGCTTCCACACGGCTAACTGCACATGAAAAGGGAATCAGATGGAGGAGCCGCATGTTGCTAGCTACTGCCATCTACCTCTGCTGCAAGGCAACCTTGCCGTGACAGCATGGGCACAGCCGCACCACATGGCTCTTCGTGCTCAATCAGACCTGCTATCGGCTATGCGCCAAAAGCAGGGGAGGGAGAAGAAAAATCGTAAACGTTTCGGAGAAATAAATGACCCGGCCATAAGCACACAGAGATATGAATAAGGCAGATGTACTTGCAGCAGACAAAAGAAATCCATGCAAGGTACCAGAATATACGCTTGCTGTGTGCTGTTACATAAGGGCAATGGCTCTGAGCCGCCTGCATGACAGCAGAAGCTGTCAGCAGGGGATAAGCAGAAACAAACCAAGCAACCTGATTTAGCAAAAATATGAGTTGTTCACTTATATCAACTAATGACAGCTTTAATGAACACAGTCGCTCAGATATTTTCCTTTAACAAGGATTTTGAAACATAAAACTAATTGTGGGAAAGAAGTGTCATTCTCCCTGACTAGTCCTACATCTACCAGCTACGAACTGCTCTACTATTATCCCTGACCCTACAGATAAGCCTCTCCTTTGTTTCATCTATTTATATTTTTAAACCTCTTTCTACAAAGCAGAACTATCGTGCTAAAGTCCAAATTGACTTTCAACTGTACCATTACTAAACAGTACATATTCCTCCAGATTTACTTTTTATACAGCTTGCCATCAGTAATTCCGAGCTTCACTGTCCTGACTGCATAATGAACCGCTCTCCTTAGGCATGGCTCCTTTCTTTCCTTTCTACTTTCGTAATAGATGCAAACTTACACAAACTTCTGAAGCTATCTAACAGAACCTGATGTCATTCTCTCCTTAGAAATCACCACAGCAGCTCTGGGAACCTCATCTTCTCTGCTGTTTTATTAAGAGGAAGAAACAAAACAATACTGGTCGAGTAACTGTAATTTCTATTGTATGAATTTCTTTAATTTATTCATAAAAAAATATTAAGGATTCTGCTCAGGATTTAACAGCATTATTGCATAACTAGTTCAACAGCTTCCCCCACCATGTACTTTTCTCAACATGTAAATTTTTTTCAAGTTATTTCTAAGGCAATAACTCGATATCAAAAGTTTAATTTCAGAGTGTGACAGATGACAAATTTTCTCCCTATTTAAGTGCTCCCCCCATAGTGCTATTCTAGTCTTGCAGAATATAAATGGCCAACTGAAAAAAAAAAAAATAAGAGGATGAGAATTACAAAGTATTTTCACAGTCATCTACTCAAAAAGCATTTTTCAAGGTTTTTTCATTAAATCTGTGTCCAAAACTCACATTTAAGAGAGAGGATTAATGTTGGGGGGGAAGAGCTACCCTCCTCAAACAATGCTGATTAAAGAACATTCCTTCAAGAGCTTCACAAACCTGTTCAGCAATATGTCACATCACATCAACTATACATGCTGTAAACACACTTATGATAATGCAAAAAGAAATGTCGGTCTGCTGTACATATAGAAAGGAAGCTTTCCGTTATATAAAGGACTGCAATAAGTTTAACACAGCAACTCAGCGAGTGCTTAAATGCTGAATTCAGGCATATTACCAAGCCTTCATGTAAAAGAGATAAATCAACCCTAATATTAAACTGTACTTGTCTAGGAAGACTGTTAACCTTTTTAGTAATGCAAGGAAACCAGGTTTCACCTCCTGTTCCACTGTAACAGATGCTCACAAGGACATCTGCTGCTCCACACAAGGCATTCTGACTGCTCCACAGGATGGGCTGCGCTGGTAGTGAACTTCCACACTACATTTTCAAAGATTACAAGACAAATTGATGGGTTTTTTTCCTCCTTCTGTATATCACTAGGGATTTTCAGCTGATGTGCATGGAAACATAACTTCATTCCACTTCAGAGAATCTCTTTCAAGCACTAGAGATACCTGTGCATTCACTGAGGCAATCCTCAACAGCACAAGGACTGTAATTCTTTTGCTACTCATACAGGACACATCCTGAAAGCACAGTGGTCGTCTATCCACAGCCAAGGCCCACCAAGGGATAACCTGCAGCTTAACTAAAGATCTCAAAGAAAAGAGCTGCGTAACACTGATATTACAGCACTTTACTAGAAAGGCAGATCCTAACTATAGGCATCTCACTGTGAATTGAGAAAACTAGAAGCATCCTCAGCATTTCACCCAATGCTTTAATGCACTTATTTTTTAATTCACACACATGAAGGGCTGGGG
>PPHD01019484.1:0-12496 GCA_002909625.1 Bambusicola thoracicus | reverse complement strand
AGCAGATGTAGAGTTCCATATTATTCTTAGCATAACAAAATACAGCAGTTCTTTAGAAATATTAACTTAGAGTATGAACTCATGCAGCAGTCTTTCCTCTAACACATACATAAACAGAAATAGTGTAAGGAAGGGCAGGAAACTAAATACTCATTCAAAACTCTTTGGTCCAGTTTTTCACGTAGGTGATGGAACTGTACAACCTACATGCAGTAGATGTTATGCACATTGTGTACTGCATATTGGAAGTCTGTAGAGCTGCTGCAACAGCGAAGAATAGCTGAAGCTGAACTGAAGAAAGTAGGTTTGAAGAAGTGCTGCTGCTGCTGCTGTTCAGGGGATAATTGTAAAATGAAAATAACTTGGTGGAATGAAGTGCTGAGTTTCCCAGCACTCTCTATTCCAAAATCTCAGCGCACTCCAGGATTAGATGAAATACTGTTTCAGTTGGAGCTTTTGGGCTTGAGAGGTAACCACTGCCAGCAGCACCCATAGCACCTTTTGGGAGCAATGTGCATTTCTTGCCAGATTAATTAAGAGATAGAAATGAGGGACTGCCATACTGGAGTAGAAGTTAATGATGCATCCTCAGTGCTTGAGAGTGAAGCCGATGTGTCTAACCATAGTCATAGTTACATATGTGCTAGCAGAATAAAGAGTGCTCCATTGTTACAGATGAACAGTTCGTATGTCCTGGAGTTGCACTAATTGTTATGGACTTGAAAAAGATGCAGATACAAATTTAAACTATTCCATGTAGCAGCCTGTTGACAAAATAAGTGCTGCTTCTAAGATGACAGGCTATATTCTGTCTTCCAGTGTAACTGAAATAGGAATTCTTTTTTTTTTCAATACCAAACTTGGAATTGGTAGGTTGCAGTGCTCTTGAGCTGAAGTCAGAATTAAGAAAGCCACAGCCCAACCTAAACAGACGAGTTAATTTTTCTAAGCAACTTGGCAGAGCAGTTGCTCATGAAGGCTTTGGGAGTTGCTCTGTGTTCTTGTGGTAACTGTTAATTAAAAAACAAGGGTTTTTGCTTTTGAAGTTCAGCTTCACGCCACTGTAGTTAGTAGTATATGTAAGTGGAAGGTCTGTCACAACTCCTACAAGCTCATCTGACACATTTTCTATTTCTAACTGTATCTTGTCTGTATAAATAAAACCTGGCTTTTGTATCTAACCTGATCTTGAGGGAGCATGATAAATGGCCAACCAGTATGTCAGATACAGTCTTCTGTTATCATCCAATTAACAAACATGGAAAAAAAAGTAGCCCTCAAAAGAATGTAAGCACATATCAATTTAGGGTAAACACTTTTAATGCTTATTTAATGCTTGTTTAAATACGTCACAGTGGCTTTGTTTGTTCTATATGTCAAAAGCACAAGACATGACATTATTACTCTCTGGAACAGTTGGCTTATAATTCAAATGCATTTTCAAATTCAGTACGTCATTTTGAAATTAAGGAGGTGTTGAAGCAAAAGAAATTGAAAATAATTTCTAACCATGTAAGTTGGATGCATTTTTATTAAATAAATAAATAAATGGTTGCATCATTGCACTGAGAAGATTTGCGTTTACAGTCATGTATGTTGCTTATTTACCGAAAATGGGTTTATGGATTTAAATTTCAGTGTCCTCTTCAAAATCAGCAGCTAGTAATGAGAGAGCAGGAGATCTAGTCTGCCTTATGACACTGTTCTCCACATATCAGATGATAGCTTTATTCAGATGGAGCTGACGGACTGTTTGACAGGAGTGGGTCTCCATGGGTTTTGATAACAGCCTTGGAGTCTGTGTTAAAGGTTACAGTGAAGAAAACAGAAGTCACCCTGGTTTACCTCTCTGGTCACCAGAGCTGGTTGTTAACAACTGCTGAGCAAATTGGGAGTGGAGTTCCTGTCAGCCATCGTTAGTGTCAGCTCTAACACTGCTTTTATTCAACGTGGTAGTTGTGAACAGTTGTCATGCATGCTGCAGTCTTACATAGGTTTTGCTGGCAAGACTAATGAAGCAAGGTCAGAGGCAATGTACACATCCACACATGGTTTGCTGCTATTGAACCTAGCTGAAATGGAGATACCTTAAAAATGTATTAAGTAATTCATTTTTTTTCTCTGGCTTATTGGCCAGGACTGACAGAAAGTTTATGAGTAACATTTGCAGGAATGAATGGAGTAACTATTTTCTCAGATGGAAAACTTTTTTTCTGAAATTGGTCTGCTTGTGCTCCCAGAATCGTCTTGCATTTTGGTCTAAGTGGAAGTGTGTGATTTGGAAATTTGATATTCAGCAGGTTAGCTATTTGTTCTCTTCCTATTAAGTTAAGAGTAATTTTAGTTTTTAAAATGTTAAAGTATATATCTTAAAGACGCTGCAGGATCTGAAGGATAGTGCTGGATACTATTTTGACTTATCAGAGCAGCAGGGAAGACTAAATTGATTGATGTAAGGTGTAGAAGAGACATAGCCTGCCTTCAGGAAGACTCCAGCACCTCAGCCTGGAGTCTTCCATCCCTATAGAGATTGATTGTTCCCATGCACAGCACCTCTGTATGGCAGTTCTAGGTCAGGATCTTTATTCCAGCCTTTCTCTCTCCATTGAGTGTAGGGTGCTGCAGATGCGTAGGTAGACTATGTAGCTTCAGATTCTGAACTGAGCTCTTAGGTTCCTTTCCCTTATTCTTCGTGTTCTTCTTCCTCCAGTGTCCCAAGAAGCAATAGGCTTGGTAGTTCTGATGAAAAGCAAAAAATACTTCTGAGTGTTCTTCAGTTTTTTGTGGCTTTTTAAAGAATAGGTTTTCATGGTGTGAAAATGAGAACTCTTTAATACTTGTGAGTTTAGAACCATGTTCCTTCCCAAACCACAGTTTTTATACCACTGGTTGTATATTGGATACTCCAATCATATGTCAACATGAGAACTAGGGATAACTAACAGCAATGCAGAATGTTATACATAAAATAATGGTTATCAAATGGAGTGACTTAGAGTATTTCATGCCATGTTTGTGACTTAGTAAAATCTGGTTCAGCAGCTTTCAAGTTACCATCCATCCTTACATTTTTGCACAATTTTTGCTTGGAAATTTGCTTATTCAGCTTTTTCTGAGAATGGCAAACCTAGCCACAAACAAACTAGAAGGTGCAGTTCCTTTCTTCTTTTATTTTATTTTATTTTTATTTTATTTATATGCTTGTTGTGGCATATGATTTATTGCTTGCTGCACTGCTGGGAGTTTGGCCAGTGATACTCAAATAAGTCTGTGGTTAAAGACAGCAGAAATAAGAACTTTGAAGCTGTGTGAGATGTAGTCTAAATCATGCTCTCCATGCAAATCTTGAAGTTCCATGGAAAGTGCATCAATTTTTACTATTTTCCAGTTGACTGTGTTTCCTGAGTAATGTCCTTACACTTTCAAGTCTAAAAAGACCATTACAAGTATATTGCTTCATAGAGGATTTAATGACTTCCACCTGTAAAGACCTGGTGATGCTATGTGGACTAGACTTGAATGCAGCAGTGATGGGCTGACACTTTCTGAGTTTCTTATCTGCTTTGAGTAGGAGATTGCATGTGCTGCCTTTCAGAAGCTTTTACAGTGTTTAAGAAAGATCTCAAGGAGCTATGCAAATGGTCAGGTGTATTTTAGTAATGGGATGGATTTTGCTGAGGTGATTGGAAGAAGTCATGTGAAGTCTAGTTTTTGTCTTTGTGAGAGACCCTTTCACCCATTCTACTAGTATTAGCATATTTTACTCTTGATAATGCTCTTGAGTTATTGTATACCAAACATAAAAAGACAGGGAAAAAAAAAAAAGACTTTGTGTAGAACATGGACAAGCATAGGAGAATGTGCTCATTTCAGTGCAAAGAAGACTGTTTTGTCTCTTCTTGCTGGATCCAGCAGAGTACTTGGCTCTACCAATGGGAAGCTCACATTACAGAATAGTTGCTCCTTGTCTTGCAATTGTGGCCCTACCTCAGCCAGCTTTCCTATGCTGCGGATGCTGCTCTAACTGTAAGTCTTGCAGTGTCCTGTGATCAGATCATACCTAACAATTTTCAAGGCTTTTACCTCTTGAGAGCTGAAACGGACATTCCTGCCTGGAAGGATGTATGCAGTGCAGTGTTCAGCATCTTTCCTGGCCTGTGTTCTGTCAGCCAGCTGAATAGGTGAGGAGGAGGTTTGGAGTTGGAAAGAGAGAAAAGTACACTACTATCCGCTGTGTTGCTTATTTGCTGAGATAAGCTTCTTTTAAAAGTCACTATTACTATTACAGCCCAGTATCACCAAACCTTTAGCCATTTCCCAGTGTAACACACAGAGGCAGAGGAGAGGTGAGAAGCATTGCGATAGGAATAAACTGAAGTCTTACTGATACATTAGCAGAAGTAACTAGGCAATGAAATAAACTTTTCACCACTGTAGTATGTGGGTTATTTTGGCAAATGTTTCAAGAATCGAGTTAATTTTTCCTGAGAAAATCATTTTCTGCCCTTCTCTCTCAGAGTCTTTTCCAGAGTGGCCCAATACCTCTGATCCTCACTCCTTAAGGTTAGCATCTTCACAGAGAAGTATGTTTTATTGTGTTGTTTCCCCCAGGGGCACGAAGCCAAACCAGAAGCATCACTAAGTAATTCATGGATGTCCAACATTTTGGCTTGCCTAGGCAGCTATGAGTGAAGAGAGACTGTCTTAGGCCATGTATACATAGGCTGCTCTGAAAGTAAAGCCTCCTATTTATTTCCTTGGAAACTACAAGAGATACAAAGAGCACAGTAATGCTTTTTAGTAGAACAGGTTCTCAGCTACAAAACACTGTTTTTCAGCATAGACATCACCATCAACTCTGCATTTTCATCAGCAATGAATGGGGGCCTGCATGCCATACTTGTACCAGTGCTAGCGGTGGTAATTGCTGTCACTGTTGCCACTGCTGAGATGGACCAACCACCGCCTCACTGTGCTCACATCCACTGTTTGGTCTTCATGAACGTTCAGCACTGATGAATTCAGTGACACACGTTTGCTTCAACCACACTTCTGTGTCAGTGTTCTGTCAGAGTGCCCCTCTGCTGCCATCTGTCTCATGGCAACAAGATATAACAGGATATTGTTGGGAAGGTTCAGCCTTTACTGCCATATCACCAACATCCACCACTAATATCACAGGCCAGCATCATAAAATAGTAGACATTACTTTCAGAGCGACTGTATTAAAATGTATAATGCAATTAATGTAGTTGAGTAACAGAACATATTTTTAATATTTTTTTGCTAAAAAATGAGAGCAACAAAACCATGAAACTAGTGGGATATGTGACCCTGTGTTTGTGACATTAATGCATCAGTCTGCTTCAGTGGAGTTCAGTAGAGAGGCATGATCAGAATTTTGAGTTGAATATCTGACTGTAAGTCTATGCATTCTGTTTGAAAATGCGCAGGTCATGTATTTATGTGGACTGAGATTGGAGTCACAGACATACAAAAAGAATGATAAATTTTTGGTAATCTTGAAACTTGTCCTCAAATTCTTTTATCACAAAAGAAAGCATGGCTGCCTGTGCTTCCTGTTCACGGGACTGCGTTCAGCCAATGTATAAAAATATATAAAGTGATTTCCCATCACATGAGTTGGCACAACACTGTGCCCTCATTCTAGGCCAGGTCAGGTTGATAGCACACTAATGTTTGTTTGTTGCTGAGTAATGAGTGCGTGCACAGGGCCAGGCTGAGCCACTCAGCGGGCAGAACTGCCGTCATGATGCTGTGGGGTAGGGGGTGGCCACTCTGTGAGTTGTGCTGGGCCGCAGGTTGAATGTGCATGGAGTAATTTGTTCCTCGAACTGGGAAGTACAGTCATTGTAGTTTTAAAGAGATCAGAATGAAAGTAATTGTTTTATGTGTTATACTTTCTTCAACCTTACAAGAGGCCTTTCCAGCAAAATAAAAATATTAGAATATCATATTTATCAAGACTTCCTCCACATAAATATTCAGTCTGTAATACATTCTGCACAATCTGTGACACATTTTTGCCTCTGCCCTCTAGTTCCACTTGTTACTGGAATTTGTCAACTTTGCATGCAACACAGAATGTTTATGGCTTGGAATTTTCTGACCATCATAGTTCTGGAAATTAGAGCAGTGTTGCTCTTCAACTAACAGCAATAGCAAACTTTAACTCATGAAAAACGTGCTCTTAACAAAATCTGAAAGATGTTCTGCTAACAGAGAGATCAGGTTGGTCAAAATTGCTATTTGACCTTGTTATTGTTCTTCCTCCTTTTTTCCCAGTGTCCTTCTTGATAGAAAGATTTTAAATAAGACCCAAACAGCAAAACTGGAGTGTTAAAATCCTCAAAGCAAGCCTCTTCACGTGACCAGGACCCTATTCAAGTTTTTGAGCTACTTCTCTACAAAGTGAACACAATTAAAAACAAAACACTGTGTTAAAATTATGTTATTCCTACTGGTTCATAGTCTTTCTGGTAACTTCAGCCAGGAAGATGGAGAATCTCCTTGAGTCTGACAGGCAGCCTGTGAAAAGCTTGAGCATTTAGGCTATGTGATTTATTAAGCAGACACAAACAGTGAAGCAGGGTGTCCAGCTGTATGTCCTGTTTCTGTACCAAATACTCCCACACACCCCATTGGGCTGAGACAGCTCTTACAAGTGATAGCCATATGTTCATGTTGCTTGACTGCAGCAGTCCTGGAAGAAAATAAGATATTCAGAAGATAATTTATCAGTGACAGCTGACAGTAGATGAGACAGGTCATGAAGGGTGCTTGTCATGTTGGTAATAATTACTCTGTTCAGCTTTTTTAGAATAATGAATGCTTAAAACAAGAACAGGAAGAAAAAAATTGGCAGATGCACCAGTCAATAGTGGTGTGGATGCTTGGTCTGAAAATACATGAAGATTAATTACGTATTCAGTAAAGTATTTAAGAACATTTTTTATTACTAGCAAAAGACCGGCGCATAGTATGGAAATCAAGTAACATCTTGGTTATATTAGTAATAGCAGTTGCTCAGAGAGAAAGATAATTAGGATTTTATATGTTTCAAATGAAACTGAAGTCTGTTAGCAAGACAGTGTTTTGAATATAACACATAGCATTGGAGTGTACAAGGTCTGCAGCAGCTGCTCACATTCCTAAGTAATTTGTTGATAAAATTTATATGGCACCAAGAGCTGAGGAAATAGCTGTGCATATAACATCTTCTAATGTCCAATTCAGAAGACTTCAGTGCAATGTGTTGTTTCCTGGAAAATAGGTGCATTCTGTTTTTTCTAGTTTGGAACTCGAAATTGCAAACCACCTAAATTTTTAAGTCAGCAGACCCAACAGTCCCAGTACTTGTGTGGAGCTGAATCTCGGTCAGAATGGTATGTGGTAGCTCCTGTGGCTGTGAAAATAATGGTGATTTGTGAGTGGTTTCGGTTGTTTGTTTTTGTTTTTGTTTCTGTTTTTTGATGGCAGGGAGAATAAATAGCCTTTAGGCAATGTGAATATGATTGACTTGAAGTGAATAGCTTTGCTGACTGAGATGAGAGGGATTTCTCCATTTTTAAAACTGTACAAAATGCATGAAGTGTCACTTTTTAACTGTGCAGCAGTATTTGAAGTGTTGAAAATGCAACACAAATGTTACAGGCAGAATACATTCCATAAAAGGAGTAAATAAGGTTAGTAATAAACACTAAGAACTGGCAGTCAGATATTCTTCTCATATCACTAACCCGCAGAATCACTGAGTTGTTGTGGTTGGACAGACCTCTGGAGACCATCTGGTCCGGCTTCCCTACTCAAAAAGGGAACAAAATCAGATTACTCAGGTTGTTGTCCATTTGGGTTTTGAATACATCCAAGGATGGACCCTGTAGCCTCTCTGGAAAATCTGTTCCAGTGATTGACCACACATAAGGACTATTTTCCTCTTTAAGTGGAATTTCCTGTGTCCCAGTCTGTGCCTATAGCCTGTCATTTACACCTCGTGCTGCTACTGAGAGGATTCTGGCTCTGCATTTTTACAAAGATATATGAAAGAATACAACTTACTTTCTTAGTTATTATTTTTGCACTGTGCTATTGGCAAAATGTTCAAAAGATCTTTCTCAAATACATAGAATTCACATATAATTTGGAAAAATTCGAAGGATAAAGGAAAGACGGTTACATACAGAAAATGTAACAATGCATGAAGAAAAGATGAAATTTGAAGATATGATGAAAAAGGATAGGAAAGAAAAAGGAAAGAAAGCTACATGCACAGATTGTGTACGTGATTTTATTGCAAAAATGAATCAAGAGAAAATAATTTACAGAGATAGTACATTGTTTCTGAAGCAGTTACTGAAGTGTAATGCAAGACTAGACCATTTCAGCATTGCTGCATTTTAAGTAATTTTTTAAATTATTTTTGTTGGTTATTTTCTTAACTTCCTTTTAGTTGCAGGACTGTTTAAATACACAGATTCACTCTTCAGGCATGTGTTTTCCCTGAATTTTGAATGCCGTTCCTGCTAGGTGAATATTCAGAGAAAATTCCACTAATAATTTCTTATATGTGAGTAACAGTTCATTCTCTGGAGTTTATGTGGCAGTGCAGAAGAAAGTGATGAAAGGCACAACAGGAAAGCAAAACCTCATGGAGCATTTTTAGTTGTCTTGAAAAGGATGAGAAAACCTAGAGAGAGGATAAAATCTGAGTGGAACAGTGGAAGTAGCTGTATACAATGACCAAAAGAGATGGTGGAGAAAGAAGACATTTGTAGCTTTAGAGAGGGGGCACAGGAGATGTACCAGCTCTTCTCTGTACAGTGATAATACTTACACAGTGATGCAGGGAACATTTATGCCACTCCCCAGCTCTGCATTATTCCTGCGAATTTACCAACCTCCTTGGGATTCCCCAGGATTTGGTGATAAGATGCTTCAGCTCCATCAACAGAGTCAATCTCAGTACTGGTTTGTTTTTCCCCCTTTCAAAATACTCATTTAGATAAAGTTTTATTGCCAAGCATAGACCTTTTGCCTGCAAGAAGAATGAGAGCAGAGGAATCTTAAAACTCAGAGTGAGCTTCACAGAAGGATTTTGCATTCCCATTTCCTTTTGTGAATGGCATGCAGATCCCCTTCTGAACCCATCCCTAAGAAACTAAGACATACTGTATTTGGAATTGTAGATCAAATCTATGCAGCACTTTGTATAGTAAAACATAATTCATTCATTTTAATGTAAATGTATTAGTGACTTTGTTATTTTGGAGTTAGCGATATTATTAACTGGCTGTTATTTATTTTATAGTGAGCAAGGGATCCCCTGGGAAAAAGAATCATCTAGTTCTATTGAGAACTCTTCCCATGGCTTGTAGCTTCTCTGTAATTCCTAGGATGATAGTGCACTCATTGTAAGTGGTTTATTGGTACAGCAGGGATAAATGTCTCAGTAATGAAGAGCTTTCTTTTTCACTTCTGAGGTACAAGTGATGGATCTTCCTGACCTACAGTGTGTAACATTCACTTTGTAGGCCTTAAGTTATTCCCTACATGGTGTACAAAGAGCAGTGTAGTTAATGCTTGGATAATGTGATTTTGAAAGCTAGGTTCCAACTTAAACCTTTTAAGGCAAGCTTCTCTTGGCAAGGATACTGGGGCTGACTGATGCTAGCAGTTAGCAGTGGCTTAGTTTGTGGAGTGAGACAGATTGACCCATTTTGGTTTGTTTCCCTGTAGACTGATATATGAATTGCAAATTCTCTACGGTCAAAATCCTCTTTAAAAGACAGATACTGAATAAGAACAGGGATTAGGCACAAGATCAAATGTTTATGGATTAGATGCAGAATGTGTAATTGAGGCAGTATCAGAGAACCTTGACACTCTCATTGCTGTGGCACTTCAATGGCTGACAGGTCTTCGGTTGATGAGTATGGGATGCTGCTCATCCCATGATTGTGTATTACAAATTTTATATCAATATTAGAAGCACAGAAGTTGGAGTTCTGGATGTTTTTGTGACTGTACTACTGAGAGTTTAATTTTGCATTTGAGTGGTGAATTTCTAGAGCAGAATTTTGTATGATAACTTCTTATTGCACAAGACTTCATTCTTTTTTAATTTTAAGGGCTGTTACTGGCACGGAGGAAATGTCTAGTCTGCCAGATATTTGTACACACTGAACAGAGATTGAATGCAATACAGATGGTTATAATGCTAATGCGAAAAGAATGTTTTGTTTGAGATCTGCAAGAATTGCTGAAACTGGCTGATTAGCCCTGTGAGGAAAGTGTAGACAGGCAAGCAGGTAGTAAAACAGTCAAAGAGGCTGATAGAAAAGCAGCCCAATTAATTACTTTGCAATTATCAAGACAATTGTTCTTGTTTGTTTGCACTTATCCCTTATTACAAATTTACAGTCATGATCAAATGGGCCATGTTCTCAATTAAACTGGTCATTCAGCACTTTATTTTCATTTACGGCTGGTGCTTAGTTTTGTTTGATGTTAAAATCATAAGCATATGTGGATCTTCATACCAGAGAAGTAGGTTTTTAGGGTCCTTTTAACTTGCCAGTACTGTTTTATTTTTTGAAGAACCAAACAACAACAACAACAAGAAAAACCCAGCTTTATGTAGATACCAATATTATGTAGATACCAAGTTGATGAGGACTGGGTAAATACATGACATCATTTTTGTGTGTACTTGGAAGTTGAGGGGCTAAGTGAACAGATGCTCTAAAACAGATGAAAATTTTGGTGGGAAAGTCCTTTTTTAAAAAAGTAAATAAATAAAAGAACTTTCTGGAGAGGAAGGGTGTTTTGTAGTCGAGAAAAGTGAGTTGAGATTGAAGAAAGCAGAAAATCAGAGAATACCTCAAGTTGGAAAGGACACAGAAGGACCATGGGGTCCAACCCCCGGCTCCACACAGCACTTCGCAAACTTGAACCATGAGCTCCAGCAGCTCAGGCCCATGCCTGCTGCCCTGGGGAGCTGTGCCATGCTCACCGCCCTCTGGGGCACAGCCTTTCCCTGGCCCCCTGACCATCCCCTGGCACAGCTCTTGTGAGAGCTGCAGCCACCATGAGGCCTCCCCTCAGCTCCTCTGCTCTGGACTGAGCAAACCCAGTGGCTGCAGCCACTCCTTGCACCTTTTGTCCTCCTGACCCTTCTCCAGCTCTGTAGCCCTTCTTGCCACACAAATGCAGAGAGAAGGAGCAGAGTGATGCAGCTCTGTGGTGACTGCATAGTTCTGTGACTTTTTAGAAGGTTTGTGACAGCAAGCTGTTATTTGGGTTGTTAGCTACTGTGGGCGGTGACGTGTTCTGTGTGCCACTGTACTTTCACAGAAAGTAGCAAAACACTAACTGGGCCACCAGACGTATACTAATGATATAAAAATAGATGTATGTCTCTTTTTTTTTTTTTTTTCCTCTTTCCTCAAATGTTGGATGCTTCTTTCTCTTGTTCTTTTCTTCAGCTGTTGTACAGCAGAAATTATGTGTCTGGAGTTGCACCTGCAGCATTCAAGGGCCAAGCTGTTCAGCGGACTTGATTTCTTTTGACTTCTGTCAATCCTGTGTGTCTGTCAGTTCCTGTGCTCAATTCCTCTGCTCACATCTGTTGGTGCCTACATACTTGAGTAGCTCAGGTACCTGCAGAATGGCTTCACGCCCCCTTGCTTTTGACAGAAGTGCTGCCTCAGAGAAGGAGCTGCCCTTTCAGATACAAAGAGCAGAAGAGCTACTGATTTCTTCACATATCTCAGACTCGTATAGCTAAAGAACATTTGCCCCTCAAAAACAGTACTTTCCCGATACTACCCATCTAATGACTGACCTTCATTTTTTGAAGTGGGCTGTTGCTCATGGGACCTATAGCCATGGAACATTTCTTGGTCTCAAGGAAAGACACAGAGCATTTGTGTACTTTTCACAGCAGTTTCTGGAGGCAGGCTAGTTTTTAACCATTCTTGCTAATTTACTGATAAAAAATTAAATGGTCCTTTCTGAGATGTATGTTGCTTTGACTAGACTACTAAGCGTCCAGCAGCTAGCTTGTTTATTGCTTGTTTGTTGATTCTGACATGTCCCTGAATTTGTGATAAGTATGGAGATTTGGTTGCTACTTATTATGAGCGTGACTTGGTGAAAAAGGAGTGCCACGTGTAATGCTGTCCTCTACTTACATATGCAGAGTTCATGCAGTTCTGTCCTATGCACAGAGGGAAACAGTGCTGAAAGGGTATTGATGAAATTGATGAAATGTTGATGGAACTGGGCTTGTTTAGCTTGGAGAAGAGGAGGCTCCAGGGAGACCTCATTGTCTTCAAGACGAATACTTGAAGGGAACATATAAGCAGGAGGGGGAATAGCTGTTTACGAGGGTGGATAGTGATAGGGCAAGGGGGAATGGTCTTAAACTGAGATAGGGGAGGCTTAGGTTGGATATTAGGAGGAAGTTTTTTACTCA